>JBBPMG010000130.1:0-39425 GCA_038090195.1 Boletellus deceptivus
CTCTGTTGGCTACTCACCAGATGGTACCCACATTGTCTCTGGCTCAAGGGACAAGACTATTAGGGTTTGGAATGCAGCCACTGGAGAGAGTGTGGCTGGTCCATTCAAGGGACACACAGATGCAGTCTCCTCTGTTGACTACTCACCAGATGGCACCCACATTGTTTCTGGCTCAAAAGACAGCACAATCAGGGTTTGGGATGCAGCCACTGGTATATGTGTGGCTGGTCCATTCAAGGGACACACAGATAATATCATCTCTGTTGGCTACTCACCAGATGGTGTCCACATTGTCTCTGGCTCTTGGAACAGTACCATTAGGGTTTGGAATGCAGCCACTGGTGTGTGTGTGGCTAGCCCACTTGAAGAGCACATTGCCTCTGTTCACTACTCACCAGATGCCACCCACATTGTCTCTGCCTCAGTGGATGGGACTATCAAGGTTTGGAATGCAGCCACTAGTGTATGTGTGGCTGGTCCATTTGAAGGACACACAGATGTAGTCTCTTCTATTGACTATTCACCAGATGGCACTCAAATTGTCTCTGGCTCAAGGGATACAACTATTAGGGTTTGGAATGCAGCCACTGGTGTATGTGTGGTTGGTCCACTTGAGGGACACATGGATACAGTCTTCTCTGTTGGCTATTCACCAGATGGTATCCATATTGTCTCTGGCTCTTGGGACAGCAGCATTAGGGTTTGGAATGCAGCCACTGGTGTATGTGTGGCTGGTCCATTTATAGGGCACATACAATGGATCACCTCTGTTTGCTACTCACCAGATGGCACCCATATTGTCTCAGGATCTATGGACTATTCTATCAAAGTATGGAGAGTTAAAGATCTATTTTCCTCTCCTATTTTATATGAAATGGATGCTTGGACTGAATCTTCTGATGGCTTTTGTTATAGCTGGTTCACTCCTTGGAATAGGCATGCCTTCTATCTTCCTTGTCATTCTTTGATCATATCTTCTGACAAAGTCTATCAAGTTGATGTTGATAGTTCCTTGTTTGGTCCATCTTGGATTACTTGTTGGAAATGATTTCAGACTTATTTTTAATTAGTTATCCCATATTCAAATATTATTCTTCATATGTGATATCTTGTAAGCTGCTTTGTCAATAGTCATAATTAGTTGCAAATACCATCCTCATTCCATGACAACAATAGAATGGTGCATGATTGTACCTCCTACATGTACATGCTGTTTTCATCCTATGTTACACCTATATTGTGACATACAAATTGTTTGAATAACTACTGTTATACACAGTTGAGAAGGGACATGCTAAGGTTGTGGCAGAATTTGTTAGTTTGGGATATGTCCTTGAGTAAACACTAAATGTTGCCTGAGAGTGGAATCAAGAATAAAGTCACCATAAAGGATTGCAATGATGAAGAGGACATTGTTGCAGGTCAAATGTATCTTCTGCTGATTGCTGCTGGTTCCAACCTGCTGGAATTCCAGGTCTGGATCCTCATTCTTGGTATCAGGTGAATAATATTCTGTATGGAAAAAAACATGCTGTAAGAAAAAGAAAAAACTAATTTCAACATCATGTCCACCTTGGGTATACATCAGCCCTAGGCTTCCAGCCACAAAATGAGGGCTGAGGGATAGATCATTGTCATATTTGCAGGGCTTCTTTTAGCTATGGCTTGTGATGTATCTCACAGCTTCAGTCTATGTTTCAACAAGACAACTCTTTCTTTTCCTCTATACAGTATCTGATGGATTGTGGTCATCAGTGGCCAACTCCCCCCCCACTTCCTTGTCCAAGGTGATTCTAGATACTAGCCTTACATAAATGGAGAGCTGCTTGAGAGACAAGTCAATGGATACAGTTACATACAAAAATTACAACAAAACAGATGAATGGGTGCCATGCATGGACATCAGTGCTAGAAGCTTTCCCTGAGCCCACAATGACATACCCAGGAACAGCAAGTCTCTGAGGACTCAATAGCGAATAAATTCACTACCATCAGCATGTTTGGGCAATTGTCATTTTTGTCATGAGTGTACAATTTGATCCTGCATACTGTACAAGTATGTAAAGGTCATGCAAATTTGATGCTGCCCCATTATCTCACCTTCCCCCAGAGTTCCGATCACCAAAACCATTGATCAGCATTGCTACAATCTGGTAGATCGGAGCCCATGAGGTTACGATTGACCGACTGATTGGACTCGCGCAATGGCGACAAGTCCGGTCCGGCGTACAGCACCCTCTCTAAGATGCGAACGCTCGGACACTTGTGTTTGACCAAAATATCACAATACCGCCCCCTTCACCCCGTCCTCGTACACGCCACAGTCATGTTCGTTTGACCGCTTGAAGTCCATGCGCTGGGGTATAGCTCCCTCGGACAAAAGGGCAGTCATGGAGTTTTCTACGGCGACACTCGGGGTCATATCCACTGCTTGCATGGCGAGAGAAGGGGGGTAACACAGCCAACTTTGGATGGGTGCGAAATACGACGAAAAGTGAGAGAGTGGGAGGAAGGGAGGGGTACTCTGTCGGAGATATCAAGTGCACCTACAACAAGCAGCTGCGAAAACTGAAGGTGAGGGGCAAAGGGGCAGGGGACGGCAGTGGAAAGGCGTATGTTGCCGAGGCGTTCGCTCTGTCGCTTCAACTTCTCGATGTGGGGTTCAACGTGAGATGCTTTCTGTACGCCAGCAAGTACTCTGCATTGCGGGCGCTGGGTCGCCAACCAACCCGCGCTCAGCTTGCGCGTGCCAGCGTTCTAGAATTTCCCGGCGGCCAGTTTCCCATGTCCTCCCTGCAGTGATTCGGTATTGAACGTTGCAAAGTACCAAACCAAACGCCATGGGATGTTACCTGCAGGACGATCAAATGCAAAACTGGCCGTTGTTCCTGCTGGACTCCTGAAGTTGAGCCATTGTTAAGCGTCAACGTGCATTGGCACATACAAAGACCATCAGTTGGGCCTAGGTGCGCTGCCAGCTGACGAGGATCTGGTGGAGCTGTTTGAGACGATAGGACAGGTCGAGCTCCCAGAAATTTGCCACTGTTTGGTGGGATGATAGCCGCACACCTAGGAAAATCCTGTAGCATTGTCCAGTTTCTCAAGTCGGGACGGCTGACACCTCGTACGGCCAAGTTTCAGCCGTTCGTGCATCGTACGGCAGTCGGTCATTGGAATCCTGTTCGTTTCAGTAACCGTTAACATACATACACACCTGAGAGCTGGAGTTACGCTTCTCGTTTCAGATCCTCGCGAGCATCGCCGGATTTGAAGAACGAGCTGGTATCTAGCAAGCAGATGGGGGCAGTAGTGACCCCAGTCTAGCTTCGTCATGTGAATCAAGTAGCCGATACCCGAACGCCACCCAAACTTTCTCTTTTGCCCACCGATGCTGTCCCCCGCTCAGACACTCAGTCCTCCATGCCTAAGTTGTCTCTTCCGACGCGAAATTAGAGTCCTGTCCCTCGTGCTCTTGAGAACCCTGATCGATACAGCGAACGTTCTAATCGATCCGCGCGGTAGTCGCTGTCGGGTTCGGTGGTACTGTCTGTGTCCGCGTTCATGCTAATCTCCACGATATGTCCTGAGTATGTGCACGCGAACGACGCCAGTATCAGCTGATCATAGGCACGGCGCTACAATGTCCATCACCGATGAGGCACGGGGAAGAGACGCCGGTGGATGGATCATCGGAGCTGTCCGTCAAGCTGGTCACGGAGACCTGTAGTCTGGTGTAATGTTCCATGATTAGTATCCGCGCAAAGTCGCTGTATGCGGCCATCACCAAGTAATTCGTCACACACTGGGGCCATTGAAACGTTCGCGGAACCGTAACGAATGCTGCGCATCATGATGGGGCTCTACTTTCTTACCATCCTTACGTGACAGACAAAGATGAGAATTTGATCTTACTCCGTGGGGCGTTGTTTGTTACGTAATCCTCGCTTGTTTTACAATGACCGCTCGTCGGCCCTTCAAGACGTTTCGTGATGTTAAATTCTTGGTTGGTTTGACACCCCCCTTCCTCCTGCGGACCACGGTGCCCCCGAGCTTCATCACTGCCTGTGGAAACTGTTCTCTGCCTACTCACACATTTCGTATGTCGAGCTTATGGCTTCCCATCCACAGCTAGTCGTGGGAAACTTGAACATCGTGCAGAACAATTACCCTGCTGGTATGCTCTCCGATCTTGCTACGTCCAACAGCTTATCTTACTACTCTTCTCAGTCGTATATATGACTGCTATCGGATATGATTTCAGTGAGTAACGCATGCCCACACATTCTCTCCATGACTTCAGCTTGCATCGTCAGTCCTCACGTTCCCGAATGAAGTATGTACATCGTTTGTTGATCCGTGTGTTTAACCTACTGGCGGTTGCAGCTAGAATACATCTGGGTTTGTGGGCACCTCTCTTTGACCGATCACGTAGTCTGATGCTGCCGCTGCAGAACAGGCCCTGGACACGGGTCTCGACCCTATTCGTTCTTGTGCGCATCCTAGCCAGCTGTGTGGTGTCAGTCTATGGGCTTACTGATGTTCATCTAAAGGCCCGTTATGTTGGCCTGTGTTCCACCATGTGTGTTCATGCCTCCTGCACTACTAGAACTGACCTCTGAGATTTTATTAGAATTCTCTCCCTCGGTAGGCTCAAAATGTATAACCTTTGTTTGTCTGACCTAGTCCGTTCAAAGTGGGGACTACATTCCTTCCTCGTTCCACAAAGGTGACTCTGCATTCCACCTGTGATTAACAATGATACTCAAAACTACTCAAAACTTTAGATGTACGTGCTCGTGTCTTGTCCTACGCTAATGAACAATGATTCAGTTCGAACGATCATATTTCAATAGTTGTAAGTACCTTGACCAATGTTGCCAGTATGCCACTGCTCAAAAACATTTCAAGGCAGCGTACTCACTGTTCTTGGCGCGTGGGCTAGTCTCATCTTCAGGTGTGCTGCAGACTGTGAGATTCTCTTTTCGTTTTTGGTGGGTTTAACAGCGTCGATGGACACAGTGCTGGTAATTCTTCGTGTGTGGGCACTGTATAATCGATCGAGGTCCATCCTCGGTGCCCTGCTCGTGTTATTCGCCATGGAAGTCATCGTGAATCTTCTATACCGTATTGTCCTCACCGTTCAAAACCAGCCAGTAGGTGCGTGAAATGTCGCTTCACATCATGCACACTATGTGACAAGATATGTGTTGTTTTCGCGAACACAGCTGTTTCTGTTCATGTAGCTGATTTCTCGTTTTGCGTGATGCACCCTATTCCTATCGCGTTCCCCGGAGCTGTACATGCCGTCCAGCTCGTCCTCGGCTCATCAATATGTCTCCTGATCGCCAAACGATTCGTTAGGCAGTCGCTTCCAACATATCGGACAACAGGGCAGTTTCGACCCAATCGTTACACGACCCTTTTCATGGCGGAGAGCGCATGCTATTTCATCATGTACGTGGCCGTATCCGTGCCTCACCCTCCCCATGACACCAAGCTGATACCCATGTGGTCGTGAATAGGACCCTGGTATACGCACTCCTTAACGTGCTGTACTACGCAGCAAATATTCCGGCAGGCGGATGGCGAATGCTCTTGTTTGTGATACCGCAAACCGCGCCTTCCTTCACACTCGGCCCGCGATTCACGCTAAGCTTGCGGGAACTGTATGCACGCGAGCTTCAAGCCGTTGACATAGACGCGGCGTTCGGTTTGACATTAGACTCTCGTTATGGTGGTGGTGGTGCGAGCGCGATCGTGTTTGCGGACGGTGGGCCGGATGAGGGATCAGGCTTACAGGGGCGCGGGGAGATAGAGTGTAGAGCCAAGGAATTTCGGAGATCCTCCGATGGCAGTGTGGTAGAGCTGGCCTGTATGGTGACCACACCCCGATTGGTGATGCAACAAGGTTGTTGATATGCCACCGAGCATGGTGTCCCGACACTTGTTCCCTCCGAGTCGCATGGATATCGGTATCGGAGATGGACCGCCAGGAGGAGTGTCCTCCTTGGCCTCGGATGCCTCGCCTCCAGAAGTCGATGAATGCTTCATGCATGCTCTTGGACGACGCCATGGCATGGGGTCTGAACGAAGTCAGGTGAACGAGTTGCTGGCAACTGCGCTCCAGCTCGGCCTGTCAACAAACACTGAGCGCTGCGCCCAAGCTCCGCTCGGTTGATCCTGAACAGCCTGCCACTGACTCACTGACCCAAGCTTCGGGTTTGTACCAACCTCAAAGTTCGGAACAGCACCCTCCCACGTTTAGTCTAGTTCTATCCGGGGCAACTCGCGGTTTGGTTGTTGACCTGAGACGGTTCCAACCACTTGGGGAATGTCAGCCCGAGGTCCTGTCTGCTTCCGCCGTGGCCGCTGATGGCGTTCATCTCCGACGACCCCGAGCTGTGATAGCGTCTGGCGTATTTTTGACTCTCGCGTAGTCATTCGTCAGGCACGGTCCGGAGTTGCCCAACCATTTTTGAGCTGGTCGCACCTGCTGACACCGTTATTGTCGCAATGTTTTCCGTCAACAGCATCGTTACGGGGCAACTGAAAGTGGCAGTCGATTCGCAAGTTGCCAAGCGCGCTTGGGTGCGACAGGTGAGTCGGGGTAGCTACCCCGAATCGGGCTCCGAACAGCATTCGCTGACGTTGAAACTTATTTTGAAACTGACAGGATCCAAACCGTGGACCGCTCTCAATTCTGGCGTTTGCGCTGTGAGCGAGTAGCATGCAAAAAATGGACCTTGGTGCCTGCCTGACGTAGCGGTGATAGGTGGTTACCGATTATCGGTCGACTTCCTTGCAGTCCATACCCCACAGCCTCTCCTGATGGGTATGAACCATAAGGGAGTTGAAAGTACGAGAACAACGGAGTAGCGGACGCATCGCATGCTCATCAAGGGACGGGTTACCGAGCGGAGGTTCGTGAAACACTCTGCATACCTATTGTCGGGCGCGAAACTTTGCTTTTGCAGTGAGGTTGTATGCGGAGATCTAGCCTTCAGACGGTGGGCTGCCTTGGTTTTGCACAGTAGTACTTCCGGAGTCTGGAACAGTCGCAAGTCATCTAGCGTGGCTTGGTCACGCATATCGCCCGTGGCATCTTTCATCATTCCCACTTTGGCACCTTGCGTGACGAAGTTTGCGCCCATCAGCTCTGGTCCATCAACAATGTCTCTACATGGTGCCAAAGTGAACTTAGCGCGATGGTCATGAGGCGCCCGAGTTCTACGGCGGTTCTACGTGTTACTCTCCAGCAGTACGTGCCACACAAAGCAATGCAGCATTCCCCATCCTTTCAGAACGTGTCATCAAAGCTAACTTACTTTTAGCGAGCATAGCAGGATAGCCGAGAGAAGTATTAAATGTTCCATTCCATTCCCCTTGATGTTATGTGCCGTTCCCCCCAATAACCGCGGTGCAAATTGATGGTTTTCACCCCGGAGGACGTTGTCACAAGTATTAGGCTGAAAAACTCATCGACTCGTATGTTCGTTCATTTTGGCCCTTCTCTTCAATCGACCTAATACTGGTTCCTCTAGTTACTATCCTCATCATCGCCGGATATGATTACAGTAAGTCATCCACGTCTGTGTTCGCTTTTCCAGCATGATGGACCAGACTCAACGTTGGTAGTCCTCACGTTCTCGAAGGAGGTGCGTGTTGTTTTTGTTCGAATGGTACATGATTTGCTTACTGATGATATTTACAGGTAGAATACGTTTGGGTCAGATTTCACCTTTTCTTGCGATTGTGCGCATGCTGACGCGACCACAGACCAGGCCCTGGTCTCTAGTGTCGACGTTGTTTGTTCTCGTGTGTATCTTGACTATTTTTATGACTCTATCCCGTCGCTCATTGTTATTGATTTGTAGGTTCGCTATTTCGGGCTGGGTTTCGTCATGTGGGTTATGTTTGTTGAACACATGATTGTTTATACCTGATTGTTCGCCAGGGGTACTGCTGTCTGTATGTCTGACACGTCGAGTTCCGGAACTGTTTAATTTACCCAGCCACCTCAAAGTTGGAAGTTCCTTTGTGCCTGCCCCCTCAAAGGTAGCCGTTTATTCCATTGATGACTGACAGAGATACTGATCACCTTTAGACGTACGTGCTCATATCATACTGAATAGTTACGGTTTCGAGCAGTCGAACATATTTAAACAGGTGTGCGTACACTCTGTAATACTTGCTTGCAAGGTTCCCGATGTTCAATGACGCATGGAAGGCAATGCTTTTTTCTTCGCGGACCTATGGGCCGCCTTGATTTTCTATGGCGCTACAGACTGTGAGCATTCATGTCAGCTTCAAGAAAGACAATCACGTCTGGATATAGTGGTGATGATCCTCCGAGTGCGGGTATTATACTACTATTATTCAAGATTGGCTCTCGCGCCGCTCCTCGCGCTATACATTGCAATAATGGTTTCCTATTTGATTTATTGCATTGCACTCAGCGCTCAGAATAAGTCACCAGGTGCGTGGACTGCATCGCGCGCACTACATGACTCGTCAGCTGCCCGCCCATATAGGTGTCGCCGCCAGAACACTCGGGTTTTCACTTTGCATGGCACAGATTCAGGTTTTGCATTTGCTTGACGTGGTCAACGCTCTCCAGATCGCTTTTTCAACATTGGTGTGCTTGCTCATCATGACGCATTTCATGAAACAGTCACTGCAAAGGCGCAAGACGACGAAGAGATTCGGGATCGGCCGTTACACGGATGCACTCGCAGGCGAAGGTGTAGTGTTCTTTCTTGCGTATGTCACGACCCCTCCATCCCTTGCTTTCCTCGTCTTCTCTCGCAGCCCCGCTGGGCCGACAACTGACTGTGATATGTAGAACCCTGGCGTCTTCGATCGCCACCATGGTTGAAGGAGACATATCAGGGGACGCGCAGTGGATGTTCCTAACCACAGAACTGAGATTCGTGCCCGTGCTAGCGCTCGTCCCTCGATTCATCCTGAATTTGCGGGAGTTGTACGCGCGTGATCTTCAAGGCAGGCTTGGAGGCGATATCGATACCGCGTTTGGGTTGACTTCTGTCCACGGTGGTGATCCGGATATCATATTCGCAGACCAGGCCGGGCTGAACAACGAGGAGGAAGAGCAGAGGGAAGTGATACGGATGGAAGAATGGGACAATCACGACCGTCCATGTGGCAGCGTGTGACGGAATTGATTCGATGCGTTGTATACCAAATTTATTGCAGTGTATACGTGGAGTTGAGGTCGCACATTTGTTCTAATAGTTTGCTGTCGGTTGGCATCAGCATGAACCATTGCGTTAGAGAACCGTGCATGCAGGATACTACCGTTGGTCTATGTTCAGGTGTCCGTCAATACCTGCGATACTGTTCATTGTTTTTTTCTGTCACATGTTTCGCAAAGCCCGAACTGTCTGCTATCGTATAATCTCGAACGATGACACACGGCACGTGAAAAAAAAAAGGGCGAGCTCGGTGAAGTCGGTGCGTACGGGCCGGACGCACTAGCAGTAAAGTAACGCTACCCCCAGCCCGTATCAAGGGCCGCATTGCCGATCAAACTTTTGTGAAGAACAAAAAAAAACATCCGACATGCCAGTACGGTTCACGTTTCAGCTTTCCCATCGCATGTTCGCCAGGCGCGAAAAAACTTTAACGACGGAGTCCTTTGCTGTGATTGTCCCAGGGTTGGAGTCGCTAGACCGTCATGCGTCATCGACGTGGGAGTGGCAGCTTGTCGGTGCCAGTGGTAAGTTTGACGTGCGGGACGTGACGCGCTAGGTTCACGCAGACGGGTCGCTGACATTTCGCGGCGCGCAAACGACGGTGGACTCTGTGCGTCTGGGGAGGGGTGCAGTATCGAGCGTCGGCGTTTGTGGTCACGATCGTGCATGAGCATGTTCAGTATTGCAATTGCGTCGCACGAACGTTACTGCTCATTCGCTGACTCCTCCCTAGATCATTTATTTGTCTGTGTGCACTGCAGTTGGGCTCGCTTAGAAGGCGCGACGGCATGGCAATCAACCAGGAATGCGTGGATGCTGAATATAGCCAAGTGGGTTCCGTTGCTGCGCTCGGACAGAAAACTGAGCACTCTGCAGACTCGGAGCACGAGCGGACTTTGTGAGCTAGCGAGTTTCGACGGATCCCCAAAAAGCGTTCTGGGAGTGCTCAGCCCCTCGCCGTCGTCTATTGATGCGGTCGTACCACTCCATTATTCGTCGCACGTTTTAGTATTCCTGACGTCTTGACACTACGCTCGTTGCCTCCGGTGACTGGTCTACTGTGCGTTATCAAAACGACTTAGCTGAACTTTGGTATTGATCCCTCCCTGGCCTTGGGGTTCTTTTTATCAGCTGTTACCCTCACGGTCATTGGCTGTGATTACACTGAGCACACCGAGCAGTCCTCGGCATCCCTGGCCCTAACGTTCTCAGAACTGGGCCCTCCACGGACAGAAAATATTTCACTGAGAAGGCCACCTTTCTCAGCACGGCATATATCCACAAACCAAGCCACAGATTCGAGTGTCCACATTATCCGTTCTCGTGGGCCTTCCGATCTTCTCCGCGGTCCCATCGTTGATCACATCATACTCACTACTAGGTTCTTTATATCAGCTCGCAGTCGTGCGCCCGTATCCGCAGCAACATTTTAAATCGATCGACGATCGATTCATTAATGCTGAGTTGATCTAACCAATGGCGGCAGGATGCTAAAAACCTTGCTGCCTGGCCCCTTGAAGGTGACTCCTTACCCTAACGACGACCTGCAGGGTTGTAGGGGTACTCAATCCCCTATGGTGTTTTTCGAATGCCGCCTGCGCCCCAAGGCACCTCCAAGGTGACACACTTGACTTTACGCTCGCTCCCAGACGAGTAGCTTTATATTTTTGGCATCAGTGGCGATAATCAATAATCCACCGCCAATGGGCATTATGCCATGTTCGCAGCACATCCTTGCGGCCTTCGCGTGCATGTCGTAGCGAATACTAGTTCATTTTCTGAGTCACGCTCACCATTGGAAACGGCGACGGGTTCTATCATTTGTGATGCTGCACACTGTACCTTGCCTTATGCTCGGCCCTAGTTTGCACTGGGCTTGCGGGAACGGCGTTCAGGTCGGCCACAGAGTGACGTGTCCACGCGGACACTGGTGTTGGGCTCGATATCAAAATCGATGCTGTGAGTGCGATTGTGGTGCACCGGCCGAGCACATCGGCGGGCAGGGGGTTAGGAAATGAAGGCGTTCCTGGCTTTTCTGGTGGTGGATGCTAGGTACTCTCGATCAATGCCATTGAACCGACGGTCGCCCTTCCACGGGAGGTTCCTATGGAAGCCCGGACAATCGTGCTCACCATCGTGCACCAAATAACCACCGGCAGACTTCACTCGCTGACTGACCAATGCTTGATTAGAGCCTTCCCACCATCTTGCACTGGATTGGCTAGAGGAAGAAGACAATCCGTTCCCAGTGGAACTCAAGCTGACGGCGAACTGGATGAGCCGGCACTATTGATTGACAGGTTCTCGCATGACAGCGACGATATCTATATATAAGCTACTACTCCTTGTCTTGATGTACATATAGATTATATCAACCTCTACCGTTCGGCCGAAGGGGTGTCCGAGGGTCAGTTGTCCAATTATTGTGCCGAAGTCTGCCGGTTGTTATTTGGTGCACGATGGTGGGCACGATTGTCCGGGCTTCCATAGGCTCCGGGTCAAAGATGTTGGAGCTCCAACGTCAGCGGACCACAAGCTCCACTTGGCTGTGGTCACTGGCGAGTCGTGGCGACTTACCTGCGCCTTTCCACAGCATACTCTCTTTAGCGAGCTCGCACTGTGCAACTTCCTGCCCCGAAATGAATGGCTCGCCGTAATACCGGCTTCTTTCTGCCGCCGTCCAAGCCTGAGCTTTCTAGTGGGACCCTTGAAATAGCGGCCTATCAGTCTCCCCGTGCTCTGGAGTACCTTCATATCTCGAGCGATCAAGTATGGTTCTCAACCCACAGCTAGCTGACGATGAATACAAAATTAGGTTGAATAATAACCCTGCTGGCATGTTCCCCAACCTCGCTACACCAGCAACTTATCCGATTTCTTTTTTCCAGTCGTGATCCTGACTATTCTCGGATATGAATACAGTGAGTAATGCACGTCCACACGGTGTCTTCATGTCAGGCAACCTCAACTCGTGCTGCCAGTTCTTACAATCTCAAAAGAAGTACGTGCTATGTTTATTGACACATGCCACGACGGGTGTGACTGGTTTACGAGTCAGGTAGAATACCTTTGGGTCGGTGGACACTTCTCTTCCATCTTTCATTCTAAAGTAGCTGCAGAGTCGGCCCTTGACTCCGGTATCAACGTTGTTCGCTCTTGTACGTGTCCTCGCCGACCTCAAAGTGCCGTGCTAAGGCCCATCTTTGTTGATCGGCAGGCTCGCTATCTTGGCCTGTTTTCTAGCATGTATGTTCATGCTTCTAGTGATACTTTGTTCGTCCCTGATGGTCCACCAGAATTCTCGCTCTCGGTATGTTTGACATGCGAAACCCTTGTGGATCTGCCAACCTGGTTTGTTCAAAGTGGGGACCACGTTCCTTCCTTCCCGCTCTGAAAAGGTGATTCTGTATCCCACTTGTGGTCGACAAAGATACTCAGGATTTAGATGTATGTGTCTATGGCTTGTCTTACGCTACTGAAACACAGCTCTGTACAAATGATGATATTTAAATAGTTGTGAGTTGCCTGTGTTTGCAATGCCCCATCGCTCAACATCACTTCGAAGGCAATGTGTTTACCATCCTTGGTGTGTGGGCTAGCCTCGTCAACAGGTGTGCTACAGACTGTAAGATCCCCTTTGTATTTTTGGTGAGATTGGTGACATCGACGAATGCAGTGTTGATGATTCTTCGCGTGTGGGCACTGTATAATCGATCAAAGTCCATTGTTGGTGCCCTGCTTGTGTTATTCGCCATCACAATCATCGTGAATCTATTGTACCGTGTTGTCCTCACCGTTCAGCACCCCATATGTATGTGGAATATGCCTTTGAATCATACATGCCGTATGACAGGACATTTACTGCTCTTCTGGACATACAGCGTTTTCGGTCCAAGCAGCTGGTGTCTCGTTTTGTGTGCTGCATCCTATTTCCCCCATTTATCCTGGGGCTGTGGACGTTGTCCAGCTTGCCCTTAGCTCATCAGTATGCTTCCTGATTGCCTTTCGATTTGGCAAGCTGTCGCTTCATGCGTACGGAGCGACGAAGCAATTTCGAACCAGTCGTTATGTCAAACATATCATGACCGAGGGCGCATTCTACCTCTTTGGGTATGTGGTGTGCTTAAATTTCGACCTCTCCATGTCACCCGACTGACATCCTGGTGGTTGTGAATAGGATCCTGGCATATGCACTCTTGAACTTGCTCTACTATGCAGCGAACCTCCCGGCAGGCGGATGGCGGATCCTAATATTTGTGGTTCCACAGGCTGCACCTGCCTTCGCGATTGCCCCCCGATTCATGTTCGATTTGCGAGAGCTGTTTGCACGCAATGTTCAATTTAGTCACGGAAGCAAGATGGGCACAGTGCACGGTTCGGTACCAGGACACGAGCACGGTGGTGCTGTAAGCACGCTGATGTTTGCAGATGTTGGGTCGAACGAAGAGTCAGATTCACGGGCGAGTCTTGTGGGGGTAGGGAGCGAGGGAAATAAGGTCGGCAGCCCTTCTGACGGCGACGTGATAGAAATGGTCCATATCGATTGTGACTACACCCCAAGTTAACGCTGTACCACGAGTTTCTTTGTCACATACAGTATTTAGGTTGCCCGGTGCGCCCATGTACACGATCATCATATGATAGTTCTATTCCACTGCAGTTTCCTTCCGATCTCACTCCCGCTCTCATCTGAAGTCGCTCGATTCCGCCTTTCGAAATCGACGACGAGTGACGAGTGTACCTGACCCACTCGCCTTCACCGCTGCTCTCTGTCGCTGTCCCGTCGACCATCTAGTACAGTTCTTGACGTGTTAGACCAACGTTCCGGCGGGAGGATGGCAGATCTTACTGTTGATGACTATTCCTAAGTTCTGTACACCCCGCCCCGATTCGTACTGACCTCGAGAGAGGTCTTTGCCTGCGATGTTCAGATCGGCCATGGAAGTGGGCAACCTGTCAGCTGATGTCGGAATTCAATCATGAGGTTGTTACCAGCGCGATCAGAGGGGGGGGACTGGAGATGAGGCAGTTGGTGGCTCTTTTGAGGGTGGTGCGATGCGACTTGTCCGTGCGCGTGCATCATGATCTGTCCAACGTCTCCATGCTATACTGTACCATTTCGATCGATTCGTCGGCAAATCAGCACGACGAAATTGTAAATTCGACATCAGTGGCACAGCATGTTCGTTTCGTCGGTGACCATGACATCAACACTAAGATTGTAGAGAGTCGTCTGATTCCCTGTCTCGCTTCTGTGCTTGCAAGACATTGTTCTGCCTGCGAGCAGGTATACCTCTAGGCGGACGACTATTGGATTGGACACTGTCGAGTTTTGCCGCCTGAATTCGGGCACGTTCCGGACGACGAAGCAAGTTGCAGATTTGAAACAAACTTGAAGATGAGGCTGTCTAAGTAATAAACACAGACACAGTTGCACCACGTAGAGTCTTCCTTGTAGCCCGTGGTTTGCATGGTCTCTGTTGAGGAAGCACCTGGAATGGCAAGGTAGATTGTGCCAATGGAAAGGGCAACTTTGCCGCGGTTGCTGCGCTGTAGCACCTAACTGCGATCAAGGACTTCGCTGCACGCTGACTGGAGTCATTTCAACATTAGATATCGATATTTACAAATATTATCAGATCCGTAATTTAAGCTTAAAATCCCTCACTGTGGCTGATTTTCAAAGGGCCTGCCTCAATTTGCACTGGTTGCGGGAACTGTGTGCGTGCGACACCTAGGTTAGGCGGCCCAGAGAAATTGACGTGGACATTGATGCTGGATTGGATATCAGAATTGGTGCTGCGAATGCGATTGTGGTTGTGGAAGTTGCACCGACTGAGTGCGTCGGCAGGCTTGGGTAGGAGGAGGGGGCGCAACAGCACCCTTCCACGGGAAGTTCCGGGTCAATGACGTCAACATTTCGCTTGGCTGTGGTCACACTGGCGACTTGCCTCCGTCTTTCCGCAGCATGCCGTCTTCAGCGAGCTCGTGCTGTGCGGCTTCTTGGGCCATAGCACCGACTCCTTCCTGCTGCATGAGCATTCATATCGGTCCTATAAAATAGCAGCCTATCGGTCTCTACGCACTTCAGTATCTCGACGCATTTCATACTCAACCGACCTATGGCTCTCAGTCCACAGCTTGACGAAGACTACAAAATTATGCTGAATAATTACCCTGCTGGCACGCTCCCCTGCCTCGCTACCCTAGCAACTTATCTAATTTGTTTTCCTCAGTCGTGATCATGACTGTTCTCGGATATGAATACAGTGAGTAACGCACGTCCGCATGGTGTCTTCATGTCAGGCAACCTCAACTCGTGTTGTTAGTTCTTACACTTCCAAAAGAAGTACGTGTTGTGTTTATTGACACATGCCACGACAGGTTTGACTGGTTTACGAGTCAGATAGAATACCTTTGGGTCAGTGGACACTTCTCTTCAATGATGTATTCTGAAGTAGCTGCAGAGTCAGCCCTTGACACCGGTATCAACGTTGTTCGCTCTTGTACGTGTCCTCACCAACCTCGAAGTACCGTGCCAAGGCCCATCTTTGTCGATTGGCAGGCTCGCTATCTTGGCCTATTTTCTGCCATGTATGCTCATGCTTCTAGTAATACTTTGTTCATCCCTGATGTTCCACCAGAATCCTCGCTCTTGGTATGTTTGAAATGCGAAGCCCTTGTGAATCTGCCAACCTGGTTGTTCAAAGTGGGGACCACATTTTTTCCTGCCAGCTCTACAAAGGTGATTCCGTATCCCACTTGTGGTCGACAAAGATACTCAGGATTTAGATGTATGTGTCTATGGTTTATCTTGCGCTACTGAAACATAGTTCTGTACAAATGATGATATTTAAATAGCTGTGAGTAGCCTATATTTGCAACGCCCCATCGCTCAAAATCACCTCGAAGGCAATGTGCTTACCATCCTTGGTGTGTGGGTTAGCCTCGTCAACAGGTGTGTTACAGACTGTGAGATACCCCTTTTCTCTTCCTAGCGGGATTAATGACGTCGACGAATGCAGTGTTGATGATTCTTCGTGTGTGGGCACTGTATAATCGATCCAAGTCTGTTGTTAGTGCCCTGCTTGCGTTATTTGCCATCACAATCATCGTGAATCTATTGTACCGTGTTGTCTTGACCATTCAGCATCCCATATGTACGTTGGATATACCTTTTGGTCGTGCACGCTGAATGACGGGACATTTACTGTTCTTCCGGACATACAGCTTTTTCGGTCCAAGTAGCTGATGTCTCGTTTTGTGTGTTGCACCCCATTTCCCCCGTTTATCCTGGAGCTGTGGATGTCGTTCAACTCATCCTTGGCTCATCGATATGCTTCCTGATCGCCATTCAATTTGGCAGGCAGTTGCTTCATGCATACAGAGCGACGAAGCGATTTCGAGCCAGTCGTTATGTCACACACATCATGATCGAGGGCACATTCTACTTCCTTGGGTATGTGACGTGCCTACATCTCGACCACCTCCCCATGTCACCCGACTGATGCTCTGGTGATCATGAACAGAACCCTGACATTCGCTCTCTTCAACTTGCTCGACTACGCAGCAAGCCTCCCAGCAGGCGGATGGCGGATCCTAATATTTGTGACGCCACAGGCCACACCCGGCTTCGCGGTTACCCCCCGATTCATGTTGGGTTTGCGAGAACTGTTTGCACGCGACGTTCAAGTTGGCTATGGAAGCAGGACGAGCACGGTGCTCGGTTCAATACCAGGACGCGGGCACGCTGGGAGTAGTGGTGTGGTGAGCACGATGACGTTCGCGGACGTTGGGCCGAACGAAGGGTCGGATTTACGGGCGAGTCTTGTGGGGGAAGGGAGCGGAGGCGATAGGGTCGACAACCCTTCTGGCGACGACGTGATAGAGATGGTCCGTATTGATTGTGACCACACCCCAAGTTGACCAATGTACGAGGTTGCCGGGTGATGCATGATGTGTGGTTGGTTGCGGCACGCGCACCCCGATGCCGTTGCCTTGTTCTACGGATTCGATTTGCATGGACGCCATCGGACGAACATACTCGAGTTACTTTCCTTCGCCGGCAGGGGGGATTGGGTTGAGCCTACTAAGCACCCAATGGTCACTTGTGCCCTTCGATTTGTCGCTCACCTGTAGCAGTCGGATACCATTGTCGATAAGCCTCGTGATACCCCAGATGGCGAAGCGTTCAAGCTATCAAAACATGCCAGCGAGTCTCAGAAACTGTCATGCCATACCACGGATCTATACCATATGGTAGCATCTAATCCCAATCGAAGTGCTACTCGATCGCGTCTCCTACTATAACCACAGCCCGACGGAAAGAAGACGAGAAGTCCAACCAGCCCACAATCCAAACCATAGGCCCAACATATATACGTATAACCAACAAATTGGCCAAGGTATCCGTGGTCCCCTGAATGTATAAAACGAGGGAACGATTGAGAAAGAAAAAAAAAAGGGGGGGATGATTAAAAGGTCCTGTCTAGTTCCTTGGTTCCAATTTCTTCACGTCAGCCAGATGCTCCTCACGCCGGAGCACCTCAAATACGCTCACAAATAACTCTTGCTCTCCTCATAGTCCCCACTCAGCGCGATCAGGGGAGTCGCCTCGCGACTGGTCTCCCCGACAAGGTGCAACATATGGTCGACGACCTCCTCTGGCGTCGTCAGGTGCCAACTCGCCAACGTTCGTTTCGAACTATGCCCCACCGCCGTCGTAAAGATGGCGTCCGGCGTGATGGCCAGTTCGACGTCGGGTGGGGGTGCACCGTCGTTCACCAGCGTGACCGACAACGGTGCTTCGAGGCGAGCCTCACCGGTCACGTCAGGGGAGAAGACGTGCAAAGCTCGGAACATGTCTTCGTCGGTCTGGGAAAAGAGAACTGGTTAACGATGGATAGGGAATAGTTTTTGCACATCCTACCCTGTCGTCGCCCGCACAAAAGATGAACTCCGCGTCGGGGTTCCTGTATAGAATCCGCTTGGCAATCTCACCCTATGTTTGAGACACGAACGATCCGAGTAAGCAATGTTGGAGAGTGTTACGAGGATAGAAAACGAACCTTGTTCACAGCCAATGGACGAACCTCGAGATTCTTCTTCCCAACGAGTACTTCGATGGGTCGTTTGTGCGCCAGGTTGTTCTCTAGCAGGTCTTGACACTGTCTGCACTGGAACAATCTACGGAATCACGCTTAATCGTGTACTCCCGAGCGGAAGAAGAAGAAAAAAAGAAAGCCTACCCCCACTCCGGATCACTCGCCCGATAATGCCACGTGATCGAACTCTTCTTGACTTCGATGTGGCTCCCCGTCGTCCTCTCTGTATAATACTTGAAGATCTCTGCTACTTCATCCATCCAACTCATATCCAGCTTGGAGGTAAAGTTGACCCAGATTTCTTCGTCCGCGGCAACCTTGCCATTCCCGTTGGAAGGATCACGGATGAATCCACCATGCTCTGCGCTCATACCAAGGTGCTTGATGTGGCCGAGGTGCAGCTCCAAGAAGGCTTGGTCTCGACCAGAGACAATGTAGATGACATTTCGGGGATCAGAGGTAAGTTTCGTAAGCGCGTTTAGCGCATCGATCGATGGAACCGCCATCGACGGCGTCTTGACGATCGGCGTAAGAGTACCCTAGACGGCCAACGTCACCGTATTAGCATCGCTTGCCCCCGCAACTGCGACCAAGGGGTGGAGAGGTGGCACGTACATCGTAATCGAACAAAAACAGGCGCTTTTTCGCCCTGTCGTACTTGTCTTTCAGGAGTTCTTTGGGCAGCCAGGGTGTTCCGCGGGCAGTCGACTGCCCGTTGATTTGGGACAAGAGCATCTTGACAAGAAGAGCCGCCCATGTATGCGAGGTATGGGTAGTCACGACCCTGTGGAGCGCGGCGTGCCGGGCCGTTCTGGAAGCAGAGGACATCAGGAGACCATCATTCATCGCTGCAGCAACATCCTGTTCGAAAGATAATGAATCCGGGCGAGGTTTACTGACTCAAGAAACACGTACCCCAAGATCCCATGGGTTGACCTGTAGTGCCTGATCCATATGTTGACTGATGCCCATAAATTCGCTCAAGACGAGCGGTGATCGGTTGGTACGTTCTTGGGCAATGACAAATTCCATCGAAGTGGTGTTCATTCCATCGCGTAATGGCGTGATCACGCCCAAATCCGCAGCCGAGAGAAGAGCATAGAATTCGTCCTTTTTGAGCGTTTGGTGGCTAAACGAAGCGCAAAGGGTCAATACAACGTTCAGTGCAGAGCAGGTGGAATGGAAGTATACACAAGAACTGGAAGAACGTACTAATGATGCACGGGTATGAAATCCAAACTTCCGTACTCTCCATTGATGTGTGCAACCAGTTCCGACACTTGACGTTCCAATTTTGGAGAATCCGTCAGTGCGGGGGACGTCACTTGGATAAGCACAACTTCGCCTTGCCACTCGGGGTAATCGCGAAGGAGTTTCTCGAACGCACGGAGCTAAGTCACGTGTGTCGTCAGTACGTCAGATCCGAGAGAGGAAGATATGAAGTGCGGGAGATCCTCCCCTAGGTAGCGACACACCTTTTGGAGGACACCTTTGACAACATCCAGCTTGTCCCTTCCGACAATGATCTTCTTATCAGCATACAACGCTCGGAGAGCCTCCAACTTGGGTTGGATACCAGGCCGTAGTGTGTCCCTCGCTACGCGTTCAGCATCAATACCGACCGGACAATGGGAGATTGCAACAACGTGTCCCAGTACATCGATACCTATGTACTTGTTCTCGGGAGAGCTGGATGATTTACTGCGATCGGGATGTGCAGAGATTGGGTTGAGAGTAGAAGGGGTATTTGAGGAAACAGGGACAGGGACAGTGCGGGAAGTCGTCTCGTATCCGCAGACACGGACACAGGTAGATAAGAAGTGACGGGAGTAGGAATATGTTTGGAAACAGATAAGGTTAGCACCGAGCATGCCGTCTAGAATCTCTTTGCGACCTGATCCATCATGAGAAATGACAATGAGGAGGCTGGCATTCGACCTACGTGGCAAGCATCTGAATACCTCCGAGCTTGGGAATGGGGTGTGGACAAAGAGTCCAATGATCCTGTGAATACTCAGGGCCTATTTATGGACGACGTAGAAAACGGGCTCACACGTCCGTCCCTTTGTCACCCACTTTGCTTCGCAACAACTTGGGCACGAGGAGCAGGTGGTAGTCATGTACCCACACAAGATCACCGGGCTTGAGTACCGACGCTATTCGCTCGGCAAACACCTGATTTGCCTGGACGCAGATGTGAATACCAAAGCTAGCCATGTAGCAATAGAAATCCGCGTGCCTGATCGTAATGCACCCAGTGTGCATCTGCCGACGCATATTCCGTGGCAACATCCTGCCAAAGCAAGTAGTGAAACAACGGCCAAAGCGCTTTGAACGAGATCTTGTCAGCGCGCTTCGTGGGCAAGAGAAACACCAAAGAAGAAATGGATCAGAGCTGGCTCAATGCAAAGAGAACGAGATCGGTGCTCGTTTGGCACGTGTCGCCAACATCGCCATGCGCATACGCAAGTCGTACGAGGGAGCAGCTACAAACGCCATGATTATGGCTGCTTGATCTCGTGTCTCGGGTGAGAATCCAAAGGCTAATCAGTGGCATCGGAACGATTATCGTATCTGGAAGCGATGCAGCATCTCGATAAACGTCACCGCCACCAGTAAGATACAGACACGGTGCGCATATATGGAAACTGAGCACCAAAAAAGCGGACGAAAACAAAGACATCACGCAACGATAACATTTTGCAGGGAAAGCGGCGAGACGAAACGGAGAAACACGCACTCGTTTTACAGTACCCGTCGTAGTGGCCGTGTGCAACCTTGTCTTCAAGCCACACGGGGGCGTACTCGAGCTTGCCCTTGTTTCCCTCGATCTCCTGACCCTGGCCGTCCTCATCGTATCCGACTAGCTCCGCCTCCAGCGCCTCTCTATCGGCTTGGGTGACGAGATGACTCGGAACATGCTGTTCCCCGTTACCGGCGTTTGCTTCTGCGGACGCAGCACTCTCCGTGGGAAGTGAGAAGATATCGCCCGTCCACCCCACGATGAGCTGATCGTGAGTTGCAGAGAGGGACCGAATGCCCGAGATCATGGCTGCATGGCCATACCTTGGTGCGAGCTTCCAGCGCCTGGACGGGGCGGACGACGGACCCGGTTGCTCCGTCTGAGCGCCACCCGTGGGGCTAGCAGGAACGTCGCCATATTGAGTAGGCGGGGAGGGAGGAGGACTGAGGACGCCCGCCGCGGATGGGGACGCGTGGGAGATGAGAGTGGGGACAACGGGGAGGTAGTGGCAGACGTGGACGATCCTGCCCGAGAGCTGGACGCCGTGAGCCTTGTGAGCGTCTTCGAGTGCGCGCACTTGATCGCGGACGGCATCAAGGGAGATGTCGTCGCCGGCGCGGGTGTACGGTTCGTGAAAAGAGTCCATGGGTGGGCGGAGAAGGAAGAATGGAGAGGAAGGCGGGCTTATATGCGGCAAGGAAACGAGATTATCTGCAGAACCAAGAATGGATTTGGGACGATTGCGGATGATTTGAGGTGGGAGTGCTGGATATGGACAAGTGAGCACGAGCCAGACGTCCAGCAAGCGGGCGCTGTCGTCTGTCCGCGAAACAAAGACGTGCGCACCTCGGGCGTGTCCACGTCCTCGTCGTCCTCGTCGTCGCTGTCGTCGCCGTACGCGCAGTCCAAGCCTGTCCGGACCAACATCCTCGGCAATGTCCGGGACCTCCCATCCCGCAGGACGACCCTTTTCAGTCGTGCACCACCAAAATCAGTCCGCCCCGGCTCTATGCGGTCTGGGCATCGTGCACATCACGAACGTGCAGATCGTCGGGTCTGCCCGGCTCTCGCTGATTGACGTGTGCACCTGGAAACCTTCATCCCGAGAACCTCCTGATTGCCATTGGGAGCCATTCGCGTCCAAGGGCAGATGCCCTGTCCTGATCAGCTCTGGCGCATCCTTCCAATTCCCGATCGGCACCCATCACGGGTACGGCGCTTTGCGAGTTCAAGGTCAGATAGATCGTCTTGATTTAGTTCAGTGTCGGGCCCATGAGCGGGATTCTGCCGTCCGGGGCGCACACCAAGACCACCACCCTCCAGTCCGCGTAGCAGCCGCTGGCGACCAGTCACTCCATCTCGGGAGGGCTCGCACACTCGCAACGAGTTCCAGCACGTGGCCATCGGCTACTTATGTACTCATGAGGTCTAGCACCGCTCCTTCCCAAATGTCCATATATATCATCCACCTGCCTCGAGGTCTCCTCGTCGCCAAACCTCGACGGACAACTCGCAACGTTTCCACTTCGTCATCCCTGCGCACGTAGCCACTTTATCAATCTCAACACCCGAGCAGAAAAAGCGGTGCACCAGCCTTGCCGGTCGCGCTTTCCCGATCGCAAGTGTTGCCCGCCCGAGCTGCGAGCTGTCACCACCTCAGACTGACCGTTGGTCGGCATGCACTTTCTTCCCGCCTTTCTTCGCAAAGACTCAAAAGCGTCTCTCATCAACGATCTGTTGAAAAAGATAGCTCACGAAGATGCCCTCGAGGACAAAGTCAGTATCCCACTTCTCTCCTCGTCCTCTACATATACCCCCGCGATCATATCTCTCCCCATAGCTTACGCCTTTCAACATCTAGGACATCTTCAACGTCGTCATAATCGGCCAAACAGGCGTTGGCGTCAGTTCCCTTATCAACATGATCACTGGCGTCTCCCAAGCGCCTGTCTCCACAGACGTCAGCCCCTGCACCAAATCTTTCACCGCCTACTCCCTCTTCCTCAACGGGCGCTCCTTCCGACTCATCGACTCCCCTGGCTTTGGCTCTTTCAAATGCCCCACTTCCGTCATCACCAAAGCCCTTCGAGAGCTCGACGCGCAGTTTGGTATCGATCTCGTCGTCAATTGTTTGCGTGGCACGCGTGGCGACGCGAACGCAGGCTATCAGAATTACACCGCGATACGGTCTGCCGTGTCCGACGATGTGCCCATCGTCGCCGTGATCACGTGCCTGGAGAGGTACGGCGAGACCATGGGCCATTGGTGGTCGACGAACGAAGCGGACCTGAAGGCGCGGCGTATGGTATTTGCCGATCATGCCTGCGTCACCACCCTGGACGCCACGACGTCCCGCGACGCCATCTTCAAGGATAGACTGTCCGAGTCTGAAAAAGCCGCAAAGCAGCTCATCACGAGGAATTGCTGGGCGGAGAAGAGAAGCGTTGCGAGAGGCGTTCGCCGAGGAGACATGTTCCTTGGAAATTAATTAGATGTGTGTATCTCACTTCGGTTGGCGTTGATAGCTGCTCTCCAATTTTGTTGGCAGTGACGGGATGCGATGGATGTGACGCGAGGCACGGACAAATGGCTCGTGGAGGGCTCGCATTGTGTGTACGATAGATAGATAGAACGTTCGCTTCTGTGGTTATGGCGCAACTCGGAGAATGAAGCGGTATCGGTCAGTCACTCTACACGTGTTGAACCCCATTCGTGACGTGATCCCATAGCAGCTCCTGCTGAAGGGTCCCACCCGATGTTGGAACGAGATGACCACCTAGGTCATTGCTTCGTTCGCGTCTTGAACACGTAAGATGACTGCTCTCTTCCCTGGCCACAAGCGATCGAACCATATCTCTGAGGACCAAAGATCGGAACACGAGGGTCCCTGCAGCTGAGCACACGAGGGTTCCGTGACGCCGGGAGAGTGGTGATAGTCGTCCGGGGTCACTTTCAAACCAACGATACGCGCCCAGCGAACAAAAAAAAGGGGGATTCGGCTGCTCTGCCGCGAGGGCGTGCGTGACGTCGACGGGACAAGAGTGGACAATCAGATTGGTGGCACAAGCCTGGTATGAGGGGGCTCACCGCAAAGCACGCACCCATTGGCGTGCGGCATGCTTCCCATGAGGCGTCCTTCGTCCCGCTGGGGATGGCCTTTTTAAAAGGGCCACCACCGCGAGGAGAAGAACGCCGTTGTCAAGTTCCAAATTACTCTCCCCCAAGCCACCGCGTGTGTCCCCCACATCTTCCCGCCTCCAGAATGGCGTCAAAATTCTTCGTAGCTAGCAAGCTCTTCACCGACACCCCCGTGCTAAGTCGGCTGCGCGGGTTGAACCCGTTCGAGGCCAAATCCCCAACGATGCCCATGCCGGTGGATAACGTGAGTACTCCCTTCCAACACGTTCTCTTCTGGCATGTTAGAAAAGGACGCATCGTTCATATGGACCCGTTTTTAAAGCAAGGCGACCGGGTGCACGTCGTCGTCGTCTTTGGACGCACCGGCATGGGCGTCAGCTCTCTCGTAAATCTAATACTCGGTCGCGAAGACGCACCTTTCAGCACAGACATGCACCCTTGCACGCTGGCACCGGCCGCATATAGAGTGGACATCAGCGGTCATGCATTTGATATTTATGACATCCCCGGATTCGGCAACGAATACGCCCCAGAAAAGGCCATCGGCGAGCTCTACACCGAGCGTGGTATCGACCTCCTCATGTACTGCCTGAGACCCAAGGAAGGTATCGCCAAGAAGATCTTCAACGCCGTTCGAGCCGCTGTGCCGGAGAGAGTGCCCATGGTTGGCGTTGTCACCGGTCTCGAAAAACATGGCCAGTCGATGGAAGACTGGTGGGCGGGATCAAGAAAGAATGGCGACATGCTCGCATCGAGGGGCTTGAAGTTCGTCGACCACGCCTGCGTGACGACGCTGTCCCGAGAAGACGTCTCGTACAACATGGACTTGTACGAACGACGGTATCAATCGACGCAGGCCATCCGGAGCCTCGTCTGGAGGAACTGTAATGGAACGAAGCGGGTCACGTACGTGAAAAGCGCAGGATATCTCCCCGATTTACCGTACGCCTAATGGTTCCCGCGTATGTGTGCCTTTATTTCTTCTTGTTTTATTTCTGTACGACTATGATAGGCAGCGCCTTCGCCGTTCACGTTAGCTGTGTTCACGATACTATACCCAGACCCTCTACCTGCGTTTATGACCTGCACGCCTGCACGACTCACGCTCGTTTCCGTAGTCCTCGTTCGTTTGTCGTCCCTTTGGTACAGACCTCTAATGGCTGGCATTGTATATATCATATCTGGGCGCCGTGGTAGAAACAAGTGTTCGATAGTTTGAGAATTTCTGGCTTTTTTTTCTTTTGCTGTAATGAGCCGAGGCTGCGATGAAACACTCGTTGAAAGTTTGAGGGTCCGGCGCCAGGCGGAAATTACATAACCGCAACATTTCCGATCCGATGATCAATGTTGACGAGCATCCCCGTTGTGATCACCTTCTGGTACACCAGCTTATCCCAAAGGAGATCAAGGAAAGACAAAACATGGTTTAGAAGCCAGGGTATGTATATTCACAAGCATCTAACGGGAAACTCGAAGGGGGATAATGGCGAAAGCGCGGAGCACTTCCTCGCTTGGAACGTATGGGAACGGGCCTTTTGTCCGTTGCAGGCTGGCCGAGTGCCGCGAGGGCGGGTGGGAGAATCTCGCAGACATGAGCAAGCTGGACATGGCGAGCCCAAGGAAATTGAGAGGTCGCGAGACGCCGAGATAGACGGGTATCACTTCAAGGCGGGTGAGATGAGGTGGGTGCGAGGTGCAGGCGAGGTTGGAGGCGACAAGGAAATGGAGGGCGCAGCTTAACTGCGCTCGTCTGAGAACCTATGTAGCACTGCAGCTGTGCTTGCGCAAACCGCAGGGAAATCCTAGACGTTTCGGGGGCTGCACGCATAAAAATGAACTAATCTGCGGGAGTATCTGGTAATTTGGGTGGAAACATGAAATGAACATGGGTGCAATAAGTCGGGCGAAGCGCACCGGTAATGACCTCGACGGTAGCGACAACGATCTCTGAGTGGATCTCGTTATTCTCTGTACAAAGCAGAGCGGCGTAGACCCAAGCGCAGCGACGGGATGTTCCAGTAGTGTACGCCCTCTTCATGTCCTTGCAATCGTTTCCGGAGCAACTGCCAGTGAAGCCATTGCCGTTGTCATACTTGTGGCAAGAGAAGGGCTGTTGTGCTGCTTATAGCGCAGATTCCGATGGTATCATTGAGGCTATGAAAATGTCGTTTTCGAGACATAGAGACGTAACGCCCACCACTCTCCGCAAGGTAGTTTCCCAAGAGCTGTTGCCGAACTTCCCGTTCCGCCGTTCGAAGAGATTGCCCTGTTGCGGAGAATACTACGAGTATCCCTATTTATCCCTCGACGATTTAACATAGAACGCACCTTTCCGCATCATGTGCTGCAGACACCATGTCACTGTTGACAACAGGACAACAAGTTTTTGATAAAGTGGACCAGTTTTCAGGTTTAGTAAGCAGATACTGAATATTCAATGCATGGTTTAAAGACGTTTTTGTGACGTACTCTTCGGCCATCTAAGCCTCACAGGATACGGAAAATGGATCGTGGCCCTGTACTGATTCCACTCGACTGGGCCGTGTTTGATGTCTTGTTTATTTCTAAAGCTCTTGCCAAATAGATCCAAATTCAGTGACCTCGTTTAAGGTCACATGATCATTGCAGAAATGTGTTTGCAATGCGGTGATGGCTGAGCGGCTGAAGTAATCCTAATGTTCTAGGCATAAGTATTTGTTCTCCACAGCAGAGCATTGCCAGGTGGCAGTTACCGGCGTCTCGCCTGCTACCACACCCCCTCACCCTCGTCTCGGAGGTGCCCATGGTGAACACTGCCCGTTCGATGCACCCCAACGAGACGGGTCAACCTTTCGGGCGTTCACGTCAGGTAAACCAGCCTGCCTCACCGAATCCCCGCTCTTCGTTGTTCACCATTCACAGAAGGCGATCAAACCCTACGTGGTCGTCATCTTTGGCCGTACCGGCGTGGGGATCAGCTCTCTCGTAAATCTCATCACCGGGCATCCCGTCAGCAACGCCCATCCGAATGCCATGTCCACCTCCCGAAAGATCAAACCCCACTGCACTACGCTTCCGGGATCCAACAAACAGTTCTACTTGTATGAAGTACCAGGGTTTGGTGGTCGATTCTCGGACGCGACGATCCTCGAGACGATCCGTCAGATAGAACGGAACGAGGGAATCGATCTGCTTATCTATTGTTTGCGGAAGCAGAAGGCGACGGTCATGCCCAGCATCGTGCACCGCATCCGGGACAGCTTTCCAGGTCGCAAGCCCCCGATGATTGCCGTCGTCACTGAACTGGAACGATTCGCGGCAGAGGGCGATATGGAAGATTGGTGGGATGTGGAGCTCGGAGATGGTAATACGAATGGTACACTGGTCGAGCAGATGTGCTTCGAGGGGTATGACAACTTCAACGCACACGCCTGCGTCACAACGCTACCTCGGAGGGAGGCAGATCTTATACAAATGTTGCGGAAAAGAAGGGATCGATCTGAGGAAAGAATTCGGCGGCTGATTTTAGATCACTGCAGGGGGCAGAAGAGAGTTGGTGAGTGATTGTATAAATGGGAAGAGTCGACAAGCAGTTGAGATATTCGCTGTAGCATCTAAGCCTAGGGATCATTCCCTTTGCCACTGTCTATTCGTTTTACTCACTTGCGGGATTCGGATATGAGTGGCACGGCATTACAGAGTAGTGATATCCTCTTGCTAGCAGTTGATCATGTTTAGGGCTACCATGGACTCATTGGCATCACTTGGTCATTTACGCGGAACGACGCGTGTTTTTAAGGGGAAAGGGAAGCAGGAGGGTTGTCATGGAGGTACAACTATGTTATGATTCAGGGTGAAAGTGAAAAAGGACGCATGAAACGTACGCCAAACCAACGAAATAGCCGAAGTATGAGTATGAATTTGCAGTCACCGATAAGAGGATGGGAAGGCATTACTCGAACACGGGATAAGACACAGAAAAATCTACATGTAAATCATCGAGAGTCCCGTGTGCTCTTGTGGATCTTTTGGGCAGACAAGTGTTGAATAATTAGAGATTGCAGTTGTTTTGTGGATTCCTCCTTCCTCTGTCTCGTCAAACAGACATGGTCGGTAACGACACCGAGGCTGGGGAAGTGCTTTTTATTCTCTTCCCACCAGTTAGCGTCCGGGTTAGGGGCGATATGATTGATGACAACGAGAACCGGGATGTTTCCGTCGCCATGTTTCCTCCACTTGTTTTTCAAATACTCCGCGGTCGCCCTCACCTGCGCCGGAAAATCTTCCATGCATATGATAGCGAGGCTGATAGGCACACGCGGAAACTCGAGAGGTGATTTGGCATTGTATTCGAAGCCAGGGATGTCATAGAGCGTGACCGGAGCAATCTTTGCTGCATCTCTGAGCTCAATGTGATAGGAAGCCATCTTCCGCGTGCATCGTGACGTGTCGTTTGAGACGCGGGCAACATCCTTGCCTGCAATCAAGTTGACGACAGTGCTGACACCGCCGCCCATTGGGCCCACTACCATAATGTTTGGTAGATTGGGGTCCCTGTGCCCCTTGGCTAGACCAGCTGTGTCGCCGACATTCATTAACACCGACTGCGGGGGTTTAGTATGAGGGGGGAGGGGGCGATTTTCCTGTTCGCACGGACCTGTCTCCTAAGACACATCCTTCCTCGAGCCTGGTGATTTACGAGCTAGGCACGGATCGAAAAACTTGAAGATGGAGAGATACGATGTGGTGGGTGGGCTGCGTGCAGGACGAGGAGCAGCGGCAGCTTGAATTCTGGGGCATGTGCGTTGCTATGCAGCAAATTAACGGCGTCACGCACCATGTGCACACCACGAACTTTGTTGATTGCCTGAAAGATGAGCATGGTTATCTGTGTGGGAGCTCTTTCCATTCAGCCCATACCCAGTGGCAAGGACTGCTGGACGGTGTAGGTGTAACTTGGGGGGCGTTTCAAAGGTTGTGTTCATGACAAGTAAACGTGCCATCAACTATGTGTGATGCGTGATTTCATGCCCTGAGCCTCCATTCAGTCGTCTTCTCGAACCAGGATACGTGAATAATGGTTCTGGTCACCGTTATCCTGCACACTCTACTTGGTGGTGGATCTAGGAGCGTTTCCTAAAGGGTCGGAATGACTATGGATGGTCTGAGTAACCCCAATGATTCACGCCTTCGCCGGAAGCCCAAATTACGAGAGGGGGCTTGCAGGCACTCGTTCAGGGTTCCATGAAGACGTTTTACGGTAAACTAAATTGCATTCATTACGAACACCAGCTCGCTCTCCAGACCCAAGTTCCATCCGAGGCGCTGTTCTCGGTTCCCAGCCTCAATCTTGTCTTGTTCCAACTTCCACAAGCACAACAAGCAGCGTCGTTTACCCAGGTGCACTATGTATACTCAGGTTCGGGTTCGTGATGCGTCTATAGGGCGCCTCCTCGGGCGACTAGGTTCAGTGAGACACAGTACGGAGGAAGGCAAGGTTGTTGTCCTCAGGCGGCTCTATCACGACAACTCGTATGGGTTCCGGAGGGCGCGTGAATTCACTATGCCTGATTGTACGTCGCTGTACGCGCCTCTCTCTGTTATTGCACTTATGGCCCACACCAGATACGCCTGAACAATTGGCTAACCGGGTAACGAATGCCTCGTTGCTACGCTATGCGGATGCCCTCCGTACCCATGGCCACCGTGCTGCATCCATCGATCCGCTTGACATCCTCCAACGCGAGCGTGTTGCAGCGCTCGAGCCCACTCGATATGGCCTCACCGGCCCTTCTAATCAATACAATGTTGATGGTATTCTCTGGACCGGAGAGGGTCACGGGAAGGGCAAGAATTGGACTCTCGATCAGATTACAGGCTTTCTCAACGCCGTCTATGTGGGACGTATCGCGTACGAGTATATGGACCTCCCAAGCAAGACGGAACGGCTTTGGTTTGCACACCTCCTTGAGTCTGAGGCTGCCAACGTCGTTCATCCCGTTGCGCCGGAGCATAAACGAAGAACCCACGAGCTCCTTGCTCACTCCGAGGTGTTCGACACGTTTCTACAGTCCAAGTTTCCAAACCTGAAGCGATATGGCCTAGAAGGCGGCGAATCCATGTTACCTGCGCTCGACACGTTGTTCTCCGCGGCCGCACAGGGTATGTTTCAGCTAGCATTCGTGTTCAGTGTCGTTAATTCGCACCATGTGACTTTAGCTGATATGACCCACATCATCCTCGCCATGCCTCACCGTGGACGGCTCAACTTGCTCAGTGGTCTTTTAGGATACAATCCTACCCTGCTCTTCCACAAGATAAAGGGGGGAGCAGAAGTCAGTGTCGATGATGGAACAATCTCGGGTGATGTCCTCAGTCATTTGGGTAGGTGCATGCGCCTTGATCCATGTTTCAAACATGAATAGTCTCCGTCCAGTGGCCTCGCCGACGTTGAATTATGCAGGTAAAGAAATCAAAGTCACTCTCCTACCAAACCCATCACACCTAGGTGCGTCCCCATTGTTTATTCGGTTCTTCTGCTTTGCCCTTTTTTCGTCGCGTGCATGTGTGCATTCTGCTGATCCCAGCGCCGTTGCATTTCAGAGGCTGTGAACCCTGTGGCGCTAGGCAAGGCTCGTGCCAAGCAATATAGTCTTCTCAAGGCCCTCGAGAAAGGCGGGTCTGGGATAGAAGGGTGTATGCTTGGGGACAAGGTATGTTATGACGTTTGTTTGAGGGCGCATATATCGAGTCATGTTGACGTGTGTAGGTGATGTGTGTTCAACTTCACGGTGATGCGAGCTTTACGGGTCAGGGTGTGATCATGGAAACACTCGGGTTAAGTATGTATTGTCCGGCTAACTGCGCCCATGTTCTTAACCGGTTGTTCGCAGGTAACTTGCCACACTACACTAGCGGGGGGAGTGTGCACATCGTAGTCGAGTACGTTTCATTTCGCGTCTTGATCTTTGAGTACTTCTCATCTTCCGGCAAACACGCAGTAACAAGTACGTACAGCCTTGATCAATCCACCTCTACTTGACGATTTCACCTCTAGCATTGGGTATACGACGCCCGCATCTGCCGCACGATCTTCATTATATTGCTCAGATGTCGCAAAAATGGTCAATTGTCCTGTCCTGCATGTGAATGGTGATTACCCTGAAGGTATTTATTCATTTTTATATGGAAGGGATATGCATCAGCATACTAATGATTTGCCTGTAGATGTTTCGCGCGCGATCGAGATTGCATTCAAGTACAGAAATCACTTTAGGAAGGACGTCGTCATCGATCTGATGGTATATCGCCGCTGGTAAACATTTCCCTAGTTGAGTTGCAACAGTGTTGAAGAATTCAATCGTCAGGGGCCATAATGAATTAGATGAGCCCGCATACACTCAACCAGTCATGTATCAAAAGATCCGATCAAGGCAGAGTGTGCCTCAACTGTACGAGGATAAACTGGTGGTGCGCATTCTGTCTCTGAGCGCATATCTGTGTCCATGATAATGCCTTTAATTGACTGCACTCCTGCGGGTGGCGTATTTATATAATAGTCGGATGGGGTTATATCCAAAGATCTCGCCACCTCTAGGCGGGATTCCTTCAAGGCCGCTCTAAGCGACGCTCTCGCGGCCTCTGCAACGTATTCTCCCCCCTCAGTTAAGTTCGACGGCCAATGGAAGTCCATCACTATCGATGGGAAGGAGGTACCTATGGTGTGGCCGGGTTCGAAGGAAGCGAAGACATTCGATACTGGGGTACCTCTCGAGCTGCTGCAAAAGGCTGGGAAAGGAAGTATTGAAGTTCCAGATGGATTTGTGCGTATTCTTTGGCCAGCGTTCGGACACTTAACTTAAAAGTGCCGTTTAGGAGATCCATCCTAGATTACAGCGGCACGTCAAGAGCCGCCTAGCGAGCTTGGACAAGGGAGAGGGCGTTGATTGGGCCACTGCAGAAGTTCGTAGGCGTCGCTCTTTGAAACGATGCTTCGACACTCATACGCATCGTGATCATAGGCGTTGGCATTTGGGACTCTCATGCTCGACGGATGCGATGTTCGGGTCGCTGGCCAAGACGTCGGTCGAGGGACATTTAGTCACCGGTAAGCTTTCATCACTCCAGTTTCTTACCTACTATTGATCACCCAAAGTCATGCAATGCTCGTTGACCAAAACACAGAAGGAGTAATTGTTCCGCTGAATCATGCGTTGACTGGAGCCGTTGGGAAGTTGGAGCTCGCCAATAGTAAGTGATTGTCCCTCTCTACTGCAACATCAGGTGGAATGAGTGTTTCCAGGTTCATTGAGTGAGCTTGCGGTTCTTGGAGTGAGCCATCCCGCAGCGAAATCATCCGAGGTTGTTAACCTTTCCGCAGTTCGAGTACGGCGCTTCTTGGGAGAGACCTGATCTGTTGCCCATCTGGGAGGCCCAGGTATTTCCGTATTCCCTCTCCTTGCCATTTGGTTGACCGACGGGATTTGGTCCTAGTTTGGCGATTTCTTCAACGGTGCCCAGGTCATTATTGACACGTTCATCTCGAGCGCCGAAAGTAAGTGACCATACCGTTACCGAATGCTGTGCGACAACGTTCCTTGTGATCATAGCGAAATGGCTAAAGCAAAGTGGGATTGTACTTTTACTGCCCCACGGTTTGGACGGGGCCGGCCCGGAACACTCCTCTAGCCGTATCGAGAGAATGCTGCAGGTGCGAAACGAAGTCTACTTGTTTCTGCTCGCACTGACTGTTTGGAGCCAGCTTACAAACGATTCTTATACCTCCGAGTCGAACGTGAATATCAACGTTCATGTCGTGTTCCCGACCACCCCATCACAGTATTTCCATCTCCTCCGTCGCCAAATAAAGAGGAACTATCGCAAACCCCTTGTCGTAGCTGCACCCAAGGGGCTCCTTCGTTTGGCAGTGCGTTGACATTATCCATCTCACGCGAAGCCCTCTTTACATCTTGCTCCAGGCGGCATCATCCAATCTCTCGGAGATGCTTCCCGGCACACGGTTCCAGCCCGTTCTTTCCGATACGTATCCACCGACAGACAAAATAAAGCGCGTGGTGTTGGTTAGCGGAAAGATTTATTACGAACTCGCGAAGGAGCGCGCCGCACGTGGCCTAGAAGACCGAGTAGCCCTGATACGTATTGAAGAGCTCGCGCCGTTCCCGTTCGCCGAGCTTGCTCACGCCCTCGAGGCGTACATGTCCTTGAGTTCGAGGCCGGAATGGTTGTGGGTGCAGGAAGAGCCGAAGAACCAGGGTGCATGGGGACACGTCAAGGATAGGTTGGGTGTCGTGTTGAGCGGACTGGGTGAGGATGCGGAAGTGAGGTTTATCGGTCGCCGCGAGGATGCAGTCCCCGTGACGGGGATCGGGAAGGACTACCAGGCGCAACAGAAGGCCGTCGTTGAAGGAGCGTTTCAGGGATGGTGAGTGGAAAGCGGTGGCCTACCTTTTACGCTCGCCGAGCCCAATAAACACGCCACCTCGGGGTAGCTCAAGGCCCGATCAATGTGTACTAGGACATGACATTGACATGTAAAAGATATTTGCAAATCGCCATACGTCGCAGGGGTTTTGTATTCTCCGCAGATTTCATTTTGTGGACGTGTTCCAGGTGGTAGGTAACAGTGCAGTAACTTCCAGGGTCCAAGAAGGCGGCTCATAATGAAGGGAAAGCGCTTCCTCTTCGCTTGGTGTTACGAAAAGCCCGAGGCACGCTCTCCGTCTGGTACCCGCCATTGTTACCCGAGCCGCAGACCGGACCCTGCCATACTTCATGGGAAGACCATTCCATTAAGAGCCGTGTTTATTGTTCCTTCATAAGGGTTCACGAGCGCAAAAGGCGCTCGCTGCCGTATTGTGAGACCCTTGATTCAATGCTGTCCCGCTCGTCCAACGTCCCCAGTCCATTGCGGTGTTCGATTCAGAACCGACCGCACCGTTCTCTCATTCTAGGTTGTCGGAACCCCCCGGACGCCGTTCTCGCCAGCCCACTTTCCCAAGTTCATGACACCCCTTGGGACTTTTTGATGGCGGCAAAAGCGTTCTGGCCGCTCTCGGCATACTACAGGTAATTAGTGTTTGCGAGCACCAGTGCACAGTGACGACGCGTGGGCGCCATCCTCTAGCGGCTTCTGTCCACAAGTCCCCGAAAGGGCCGGCCGTGCGTGTAAACAGCGTACATACATGGTGTATTCCAGGGAGAAGATGGCTGGGGTGCATCAAGGGTGAGTTTGGGAAATCCAGTCGGCAGAATAGAGATGGGTTCAAGTTGTAAAGGAACGGTAAAGGAACGCGTACACCTCTAGCGCCGGCCAGAGTACCGACCATGCCTCGAACGTGACTCGTCGACTCTCTGAGGTATGCTTCGTAATTTTGCAGTACGATGAGACCGCCGGACGCCATCAGCTGCTGGAATCCAGGCCGGTGACGTCCAATCGAGAAGTGCATAGTTCACTAGTCCTTTCTGATGGTGTCCGTTCCCTCGTCTGCCTGCCCGAGTCAGTTCTAATCTTACCACCGTCCTATGATCTGTGCGCACTCACGTTACACGTAATCGATGATGTGCCGCACGATCGAGAAGAAGCGTCGTATACTCCGGTCCCGAGATCGAAAACGATGTCCAAATACTTCATTGACGACCTGGTTGAGGTGGAGCATATCTGTCTGTTTTGCATTACATGTGTCCTTCGGAGATACACTCAGAGAAGTAGAGTTGATTAGTGCGAAGCGCGAAGTGATATGCAGTCATGGTTGATGAGCGGGCAAGGATGCACTCCAAGAGGGATAGGACACCGTTTGGGAATCTGTGGCCGGCACTGCGAGATCCGATGGCGAAGATCGTGGGGAAGTTCCGACTTGGGGGGAAGAGGGGTAGCGTGTCCGCGAGCAAGGCTGGTTGGCAAAGGAGATCGCGGGTTGGTGAAGGTTCCACTGGAGAAATGGTATCACGTCAATATCGGGGGCTTGGTATGGCCGATTGAGGCAGCGACCTCCGAGTCCGAGCTTCCGCTATTGTGCCCTTATGTTAATGTCAAACCAAGCGAGCTGGGACAACCGGGTGCAAAGCATGAAATCACCCGCTGATCATCATATCTGAGATAGCATCTGGCATGCTTCAGCGGACTGCCAGTGGTTCAAAACTAAAACCGTCGGCTACCATCCAGTATCGGCTAATGTTTCCACTGAACAGTAGCATTGAATCAGCGAGCCCAAACGCTCACTTATTGCAACCAAAAAGAGACTGTCTAAGCGTCGCATAGTCTAAGCCACAATCAACCAGTAGAGAGGGACTTGCTCACTTACCTACGCAACCGCTGTCTGTTTCCGGTGACGAGACGACCGCTTGGCAAACCCATCACCCCCGGAAGACACATGGCAGCTGTCTCGCCACAGAATCGACCACAGTCAAGAGAAGTGAGCCGCCATGGGATCGGTTGTGCGAGCGCCATGTGCATCGAGATGCGGCCGGTGGGGAATGTAACGGTAATAACGAGACAGCATGTCCGCGTTACGAGATGCTTCCATCCCAATTACGTAATAATCAGGGGCTCGAGAAGCGGGCCGAGACGGTGGAAGGAGATATACCAGCTGCGGATGGCGGCCCGCGGCTGCCAGCGGATGGCCAGTTTTTGGTGGAATGCACATCTACCCTGACCGATGCAATGGAGGGTAACTACACAATCTCACATTGCAGCACCGCATGCGCAGATAGGCTGACTGCTTACCATACCACCAAAAGGTTTCGCTAAACCGTGAACAGAAGTTCGGAGCCACCCTGGACCGATTCAACCGTCCAGGGCTGACTGGGTGCTTCTCCCGTTAACCGTGTCGGGATAGTACCTCCGACCCTTCAAAGTCGTCTTATAAAGGATGAAGTGTTGGGACGTGGTAGAGACTGCAGTCCACCCCGCCGCATCCAAGCTCTGGTCAAATGATGAGTTCAACCACCACCCAGACCTCGGTCGAGCGTACGACGCACTCCTACAAGGGTTCTTTGTACCTGCTTCCTTCTGACCAGGAGGAATGCCAGAGGTATGTGCCAGCCTCGCATGGTTTAGTATATGATGCTCATCTTCTCCCAGACTTTTGGCGCAACATCATCTGTACACGCACGCCCTCTCTGGCCGTCTCATTTTCCCTCCTGTGAATCTCAAGGACAAGGACGAAGTCCTGGACATCGGAACCGGCTCAGGTAACATATTTCCGCATGTTCCATGTTTTACACGCTAAGGATATTGTCTCGTCAGGTACATGGCTTTGTGATATGCGTGCGCACCTCCCCGACTCGGTTCAGCTCTATGGTGTCGATATCGAGGCGCGCCTCTTTCCCAAGGACGCTGCGCTCTTGCCCAATGTCCATCTCTCTGTTGCCTCTTCCTTTGATCTCCCATCCTACTGGACCTCCAAATTCTCGCTCGTCCATCAGCGCTTCATGATCTGTGCTTACTCTCGTGACCAATGGTTCCAAGCCATCTCAGAGATGTACCGCGTGCTTGCGCCTGGTGGGTACATCCAGCTGATCGAGACCGGTCCAGAATGGGTGGCCGGGCCGAAGACCTCGTCGCTCGTGTTGTTCTTGGACGACTTCTTCGGGAAAAAGAACATGCTATTGCGCTGTGGTGTCTACATTGCGGACATGCTCAAAGTAACCGGGTTCGTCGACGTCAAATGCGAGGATGCAACCGTAAGCATGGGGAAATGGGCAGGCGAGGAGGGTGTCCTGGGGCGGGACGTCACCATCGGTGGGGTGATCGGAATGCGCGGTCCTGTGATGAAGGCAAACGGTGCCGGACGCTACGCTTCAGCCGAGGAGTTCGACCAAGATATGAAGGATGTGACGGACGAGTGGGATAATATGCCAGGATCCTACACCACAGCAAAGGTCTTCTATGGTCGGAAGCCCTTGTAAGGGACTGCTTGTTTGTTTTATTTGTATTTATTCGATGAATCTAGTAGCACATTCGTTTACTTTCAATATAAAACGCTCGTTTAGCAGGGTATCTGTATCAAGAATTTGCTTGGCTTGATACCATGAAGGAGACACTTGTTAAGCGCGAGATTTGCTGCTTGACGAGGTTTCTGTCCGCTAGGGGGTCGCCTTCGCCTTTATCTCGCTGTCGTGACAGATACGGCGCGACGAATACGCTGTGCCGCCCCTAAATTGCCACAGCACTATAACATAAGCTGGTCCGTATCGACCCCTACAAGGTAAGCATGAGGCAGCTGTGCAGACGCAGCGAGCCCGCTACTCAGCGTGATAACTTGTCAGCTCAGCGCAGGGGACGCGGGTGCACTCATCATGGGACTGTCTGACGACATGAAGAAGATTCCAAAAATATGATACACAAACTGCCTACGAGTCGCACCCCAGATGCTGCAGCGACTGCACTGCACATGTAGGTAAGTCCCGCCGCAGGCAAGCCTATTCAACGCGCCAAGCAGTCTTTCATGGGTACCGGGCACATGTTGGAGTTCGTGCACCCGAGACTACATGCGAGAGCATCCCCCCCGGATCTCGCCTCTGGTTTCTTCATCTTCTCTCCCATTAACTCTTGGCCGGGCCGTCTCACCCCATCCCCCCTTGTTATCCCTTCGCCTCAGTCTCGCCCAGCAGTGTGTTCACGATCATGGCCTGCCAGCAGATGTTTTTGCCTGTTAGCGGGGTGTCTACCTGCATCCGTTTTCGCATGATTAACATCTCACGGACCATCAGCGGTGTCAACGCGAGCCCTTGCAGCAAAAATCAGACATCGCGCATCGGATCGTGTTCGCATAACTCAACGACTGCACATGACGCGCGCACAAAGTCGAGAACATGCGCGCTGAACGAGGGGTCAACGTTTCAACGGCGGGGTCAACGTGGGTCGTGTCCACTCCTGGTATACCCTGTTACAAGGTTCGACGTTCGGCATTACACATCAACACAGAGTTCTCCATTCTCTCAGAGCGAGCGGGAAAACACTATGCCCTTGGTGAGCACCAGAGTTGCCCTGAACTACCGCATCATAGTATTTTCACACTCACTCAAATTTCCTCACATGGTAGATGAGCCCATCTGTCGATGCACATGCGAGCACTGATTAGTAGGACGGTTCTTAATTGAAGCTGTGCGCGGCCGCGGATTGACATTTGATTGGTTGGAATTTTACAACATGGCTTTTTCACCATGTAAGGCCCTGTAAATGGACTAGTTACGCCCACATTGCCACCCGAATACGGTCTAGGAAGTTACGTGCCATGACAGCAAGCCGAAACAAACATGGAAATGGGTGGTAAGGGACAATATTGCCAGGACACTGCTTACACGAAAGTGATATGCTATGCAACTGCAGCCCCTAGAGAATCGTCGCCCGTGGAATTGTGGCATCATACTACCTTGTGATGACCGGTGACCGTAAGGGGTCACGACGGACGACTGGATTCGGACTCAGATGGTAAGTTGGGCATGCGAATACTTACCGTCTTACCGTACTGCTGAGTGACAGACAGGCATAGCATTCGCAGCGGTGATTGAAATTGATGGGCCTCGAGGCCTGAGGTGTGTACCATAGTGGTCTTTAAGCAGCTGCTTGGATGATGAACCGCGACTACTCCTTTGACTCAGGTCATCCAATGATACAAGAATTATCGAGAAGTACCGCGTAAACACTGAGCGAGGTTATGGTTTTTTTTGCTAACAAGCTGCATGTCACTGGCAGGCTGAGATCGTGTGGGTTCGACATCGTGTGGATGCTAGCGAGATAGCCGGAGGGCCTCACTGTCGTGGCGGCGACAACTCGGCAGCTACTTGTTTGCACCCCTTCCATCGAACCGCCGCAGGGCGCCCTCGAGGCGCACACCACCTTTTTCCACTGTTCGACTCCGACGCAGTTGTTTCCCGCAACCATTAGCCTTCCGGTAAAATTTCACATCCAGTTCATGGCTTCCGATCTGCCACTCGCTGTGAAGGCGATCCAGCTAAACAACTGCGCGACACGTACGCACATCTTTTATGACGCCATCCCAGTCTTACAGCCCCTTACCAGTTATCACCCCCGTTGCTATCGGATATGATTACAGTAAGTAATCGCACCACGTCCGTTTTACTAGTCTGTTGGACAAAACTTGGCATCATCAGTCCTCACGTTCTCGAAAGAGGTGCGTGTCGTAGTGTAACGTCCGATGGACAATTCGCCGACCGAGAGTCTTGCAGGTGGAATATGTTTGGGTAAGGAGACCCCATCTCGCAGGA
>JBBPMG010000131.1:0-47461 GCA_038090195.1 Boletellus deceptivus
ATGCTTGATCGCCCAAATAATACTGTCCATGAACAACTTGAATTGAGTTGGTGGTATTCCAAGGAGGGCTGTGATGGGTCATCAGGAGGGCGGCACGGACGCAAGCAATCGCGCCCACCAGGGAAGCAGTTGAGGTTAATGGCCCTTAACAGCTTGAAGAAACCAACACGGTGCTCTGGAAACTCAGCAAAGTCTTGATTGATCATGTTGAGAGTGGGTTCAAACACAGCATCAAGGATAGCGGGGACTTGAGGCGTAAGAAGGGGCTGGGTCGCCAGAGGGCTCAACATCCATCCCTTGATAATAGACAATAACTTACACCCAGGCGGCCAGTAATCGTTGCCATCACATTAAGAACTTCAGCGTCTCGTGCAGTAGGGACATTGCGATTGTAATCGCCAAGCATAGCATCCAGGAGTGGCGGCATGAAATTAATATTCACGGCATCCAGGTCTTCTGCCTTCCTGATGTATGTCTCCATCAGCTTCAAAATTTCCTTTTTCACCGTCCGCAGCTGACGAATCTTTGGGGTTTTTGTCGCAATTACTCCTGACAAAAGGTTTCAATAAGAGGACGACAAGTACAATGTCAACGCCGACCTTCCCGCGCAACCGTCTCGCTAATGATCCCGCTGACAGCTTTGTACAGACCAAGCATGTCAAGGAATATGCGACCAACTTGGGGTAAATAGAAGCTCCCGATAGAAGTGCACGCGGAGACGTTGGTTTTCAACACGTTCGAAAGGATTTTGATGTTATCAAGATTGCTTAGCACATCAATATTCTGTGCGGCTTGTGCCATCAGAGAGTCCCACTTCAAAAACCGAGTCGGTCAATAGATAGAAGGATCAGAAAGGACCCTTACAGCGTTGTTTGGCAACTCCATCAGCTTTGCGATCAATTTCTCCTGTTGAGGCTTGTTCGGCTGAGCAGAAATCATGTATCCGACTGCCTCGTAGAAGGTGTGCACCTTACAAGAGACTACGTCAGTTCGTGAAACGTGGAGTCAAGAGACTAGTATGTATACTTGTTGAGGCGACAAGTCGACGGTGATTCTGTGCAATAGCCGTAGAATTTCGTCAATGAACGGTTCTTGCTCTCCCGATTGTTGCATCACGAAATGTCGACGGCACTTCTGAGCAATCTTGATAAATGTATCACAGGCCATGTCCTGAACGCCTGCAAGATAATCATTCGATTCAGCCCAACGAAGGCTATTTGCATTCAGCGCCCACCTTCGTGTGTCTCGTGCATGAACTCGAACAGCTTATTGACTACAGTCTTCAAGAACTTCCAATGGGCTTTGAGGAAGCGCGGATATTGTCCAACGATATACATGATGTCTGACGCGACAACAGCCTTGTTATCTTTCCCCCGTTTGATCTCGCATAACCCAAGTAAGTCCTTGATCACGGTGACCAGGAATCGTTTCTCAGTCTCCTCGTCTAAAATAGATTCGTTGATGCCAGCCCGGACTAGCGGAACGACTAACTACTCACTCATAGCGCCAGAGATACTACCAATTGCCCAGCAGAGCGTGTTCAAATTCTGCCAGCTCCATTCTGAGCCGTCGACTTGCTTGGCTAGCTTTTCCGTCAAAATATTTTCCGTGTCAACGACATCTAGATGGGTGAGGTATACCAAGAGTTCGCGCATCTGCTTATAAAGAACAATGGTGTCAGACTCTTTCATAAACTCCCGAACAATTTCGCCTTCGTCATTTTCAACAATGAGGACCTGAGGGTTTATTAGAAAATGATGGTGAAGAATAAAAAGGTTCTCACCTCTTCTGGCTTGACCATGCGTTCAATGACGACAAGACGAAGATTGCTCAAAACATCACTGTAGATGTTCTTCCGCAGCGACATCCCATTAAGCACGCTGCTAGTCCCGTTTCCAAGGCTCAGTCCCATGAGTAAACCGCTGTCTCCGATGGGCAGCGCTTGGATCTCGTCGTAGAGTTCGGCGACAAGCTTCGACCAGTATTCGAGCGTGATCTTGAATATTTCACGTTCATCGACTTGTGATACTTTGACCATGTATAGATGAGCATTGAGTAGCACGTCACGATTCGCCTCCGTTTCGACGGCTCGAAGGTGGTTGGATAGGAAGTTACTCAAGAACAGCGCAAGGTTGAGGACGAGTTCTTGACCAGAGTCGGACGCAGATGCATAGGCGGCGGCGATGTTGGTTGAAGGGGGGATCATACGGTTTACGGATGTCATCACCATAGCAAACAGTATCACGAATTTTGGATCATACTCTGGCCCCACGTTGAGGCCGGCGATCTCAGCCAAGCACTTTAGAGTTACATTGCGGAACTCGGGAGCTTCGAGGAACTATGCAAACATAATCAGAAAAGAAGAGGAACAGATGGACGGCCACTTGCGCGGTTGAGTAGCAGATCGATGATGGTCGTTTCAAAGATATAACCAAGAGGTATCCAGTTCAAGAACCTTAGTAGGGTCTCTAGAGTAGCCTTGATCAAACTCGTCTTTTGTGCTTCTTCGAGGACTTCGGAACAGAGCTTGAAGATCTCACTGAACTCCCCACACATCTGGTTTTTGAGATTCTTAATCTTAGTCTGGGTCATTTGTTCTGCGGAATAGTCAAAGACTTCCTCAGACAGAAGACGTAAGATGACCATATTGTTCTCGCATAGAGAGAGATTCGTTTTGGAGGATTCGACGAGTTCGGTTATAAAAGTTGGCCAATTATGTGGCCATTCTTGCTTCAGGATCTGGGGACGATGAGATGTATGACGACGAGATAGTCTACGAAACGGAATCTCACTTGAACCAAGGCAAGGTTGAGTTTATTGATGAAGGTCTTTTCCTTCCGCATAGTGATCTCGTCCGAGGCGACCTTGACGGTTACACCAACGACGAAATTCCTGATACCTAAAAATGATGTGGATGCTGTACTAAACGAAGGACTAGAAGTGGGCGGATACCTTGTCGTTGGCCGTCGGGCAGGGTCTTCCAGCGTGTGGTGATGAGCTTCTCGAGGATCTGCAGACCGATATACTGCAAAGAGACGATGAGATGGATAGTATGCCGGTGGTCTGGTGGAGACCTTTGATTGCTGAAATGATGACCTCTCCATTATCTCCGGAACTCTCATCCATGCATCCGGGTGTTCTTCCAATTGGGTGAGGACCTGCTGCGCCATTTGTTGCTGGGAGGAGGTCAGATGGATGGAAAAGAGAAAAACGGTATGCAGAGACGCGGACCTCTTGACCGCGACTGGTGTAGAAAGCCATGGCGACCTTGTCCAAGAGGGAGACATCGAACTCCTTGGAGAAGTCTAGTAGGCTCTGGTGGCGCAAGATGAGCATGAGGGGGGGATGATTGCGCATACATACCTCCATGGATGGATTAGCAAGACAAGCACGCCGACGGCAACAAGCAGGCGTTGCTGGGCAGAGGGTCATCTAATCGTATTATGTAATACATATCACACGGCGTGGCTCGCAGCCAGTGCTCAGCCTACTTCGTGGTTGGCCAACTCCGCGAACACCACCAACCGCCTCGAGGCACAGGCCCCCGTCCCTTTTCCCAGTTTCTTTCGAGGGCCAAATAGTACGGGTGCATGCACCCTGACAGATCTCTCCTTGTCTCCCATCGCAGGGTCGGACAGCAAGTCCACCAAGCCAGAGTCACTGACCGAGCCCGTCCTCCAGCTGAGGGTCCGCACCTCCACTGTGCCATACGGTGACGCCTTTGCTTTCATATATCTTGGTGTGTCTTGTGGCCACGATGTGGATTGTCTGTCGGTTTCACTTCACCTTTAATCGAGGGAACGATGCATAGCTCAATCTTCATCCTCCCGCCTTTACTCTACCACACGCCACAAGGGCCAAATCGCTCACCGCGACACACTGGGACAGGAAACGAAGCACACTGCAACGGGTCAGGGTCGTATGTTTCGCTACTCTCATATCGGACGTGTACGAGTATTCAATTGGGCCGTATGAGTGCTTCGAAACACCATGGACGCCAGGAATTTTACTTTCCATTTGAAAACAGCGTGGTAAATAGCAACGTTCAACTCCGTGTAGCACATACACTTCAAGGTATCAAGGTATAGGGCACCTTATGTGCCAGGTAGAGAAATGGTAGCGAAACTCGGTTAGGTACGAGTTCTCGCAGAAAAGAAGGAAAGAAGAAAGGCCGGAACATCAAACTTGTCATCCGAACCGTCTTTTTTTCGGTCCAAATAGACCGCTGCTTCTCATCTACCCGCTCTTCCGAGCCAGGGAGAGCAAGTCAGCAAATTCGACTACAACCAGGAGAACAGAAGCGATATTTTCGGGTTGGTCGGGGTTCAAGGTCACTCCCACCGTCTGGGATGCCAGCCCGCTGGTCCAGCCAGTGCTCGAGACAACGGGGGAGGTCGAGGAGGTCGTGGCTATAGAGGTTGTGGCTGCAGAGGTCGTTGGAGGGGGGGTATAAGCCTGAGTACTCGTCGTGGATGTGTATGCTGGGACACTCGAGGTTGTAGGCGCAGGCGGGGTATAATCAGTGGTGGAAGTTGTTACTGGGGGGACCCAGGTGGTGCTGGGAGGTGTCCAGCCCGAGGAGCTCTGCTCTCCGCCGTTGTACCACCAATCACCATATATCACACCATCCGAGAGGGGGGCAAAGTATTGGAACAGACCCTCGGAGAAGTCCAGACCTCCATAGGGACATGCTTCACACTAGTCACATGGGAGGCATGTGAGCGTTTTCAGCGGGCGTCTGGAGATGGGGCCAAACCTCATCCACGATTGTAGCAAAGGCAGTCTTTCCGCCGTATTGGATGGTGATGGATCGGAAACAGTTGGGACCAGGATATCCGGAGCCGTATTGTGGAACGTTCAGTGCTACGATCTGAGATACCCCGGTTAGTTGACGAGATACGGCGTGCCGACCATGCTCACAAAGTCGCTGGGTTGACTCCATGTGCCGCAGGCGCCCCTTCAGATACACAGGCGTGGGTGAGCGTCTCGTTTCCTGCAAGCCGGCACAGGACTTACAAACCAACCGCGTAATAAGTGAATCGTGCATTAGAGTAATACTGACGCTTGTAGAGACCCATGTCCCCCCGAGCACGGAGGGCGACCTCATGATGACGCCCGATCCAACGGGCTGTAACGAGTGGAAGTATGAGCGAAAGAAGGGCGCAGACCGTCGAGATCATGCGAGGCATGTCAGCAGGGCTGCCGTTGTATCGCAAACGAGTGGTATCCAGGAAGGAGCTGTGTGGGCTACCTGAGGACTCTGACAAGGCGTTGCCAAGCAACCGTCGGGCAAATTCGTGTCGACGCCGTGAAACATGGTCACGAATTGACAATGGCACGCCAACAATAAATTTGCAGCTCAAAAGAATGACATGGATATGGCTCAAACTAAAAAGACTGGGGTCCGTTAGCGCTCGTAATATCGAGGTGTCCATCTATGATATTAGCATGTCATCTTACTTTTCCTCGAACCACCCCTCCAATGATATTTTGTAATAGTAAGGGGAAAGAAACTCGGACGATCCGCCCCGCGCTCATGACTGGTCAACGGAAGCAACCAAGAATTTACCAAGTTCTACGAGCACCAAGCTCAGGCCAGCAAGGAGAGATCCGTCGGGACTCGGTCCGGCAGACTCGGAGACAATGCCGGTGGTCGTCTGGGTAGGGACCAGGCTAGACGTGTTTGAGCTGATCATGGTGGAATTGTAACTTGAGGAACTAGTGGGCGAAGACGTAGTAGTCGCCGAGGACGGCTGCGAAGTCGTCGTGGATGAAGCGAGCGAGGTAGTAAGGGGTATATCCGAACTAGCAGCAGGCGGTGGGGAGGAGGAAGATGGGGGGGGGGAGGAGCCTCCAGAACTAGAGGTCCAAGTCCCAGAGAGAACACCAACACTAAGATCGGCAAAGTACTGAAAGAGGCCCACCGAGAAATCGAGGCCACCAGGTAGACAGCCAGGGCACTGTAGTCATGATGGCATTTGGTGGAATGGAGTAAATGGTACGAGTGACGACGTACCTTATCAACGATCTGGGCTCCTGCTGTTTTGTCACCGACTGTGATGGTGATCATCTGGTAGCAAACGCTTGGGGTGAATTGCTAAAGACGAATTAACCTGGTGCCTTGTACAAGCCAGGGAAAACCAACCGCTGCGTCGAGTGCGACGACCTAGATACGGACGCATGTGAGCGTAGGCGCCAGACCCCAAGACGAACGGAACCCACAAAATCACTTGGAACGTTTGTGCCACCACAAGCACCAAGACCAACTGCATAGTAGGTGAAACGCAAGTCCCGCTTGTAAAGGTTGATTTCCCCAGGACCACGACGGACAAGGTCGACCTGTCGATGTGCATGATGCCGGCCCTGGTGTGCATGAGCGAGGGAAGGAGGAATAATCGAGAGGGCAAAAGAGAGCGCCAGCACAAAGCTGGCAAAGAATTGCATGACTGTAACGAGTGGCTGGGCGCTGTCTGGACAGGAAATTGGTTGGAACACGAAGAAATAAAAGACACAAGAGACATAGGCGAGGCTGTAATGTTTACTGCTTACATCAGCATAACGTACAGATGCCAACAATATCACATGGCATTGGCGAGAGGCTTCGTAGACACGAGGGTGTGCCAGTTGGAGCTCACGCCGGGGCTGACCTACAAGGCGAGAGAGCAATAACGACGGGTTCCACAGAGGTCCCGCAGATGGGAAAACAGGCAAGGACCACACGGTGGCGAGGCGAACAAACTTAACAGTGGCTTGATTGATGCGAGACATGTATCTACCGTAACCGCATTTACGCGCCGCACCCTCAGCTCTGAGGCGGCCGAATGACCGTAACCTGGTTGCGCAAAATCCTTGAGACGCTGTCCTGCAGCGATTTTATGGAGGACTTACCGTTATGAACTTGAGAACCTCGTCAATCAGCAAAACCGGCGCGCTGAGGCACAATACTGCCTTCCACTCCGTCCAGTTGAGCGGCGTGATCGCGAACAGTGAGGTAAAGAACGGGACATATAGAATCCCAAAATGCAGTCCCATACTCAGCGTGATGGCAGCCACGAGGAACGGGTTCTTCCAGACTGGTAAACGGAGCAAACTCTCGTTCTCTGACAGAGAATTCATGGCGTTGAACATCTCCACCGTGACCAGAATCGAGAGACTCATGGTTGTTGCACGCCTAGCCATCTCATTAGTGAACATCTCGCACCCAATTTCCGGGAACATGACCGGGCATTGATGGAAGTGGGTCTGGCACCTGTCAGTCGCATGGCGCATCCGAGGACGGTCCACTCACGAGTTGATAGAATGTAATTCGTGGTCCTCCAGAGTAGTAGATGAACCACCACGCATACCCGAATACAGTAGCGCAACCGACATAAACCCCAATGACCAGATACCGGAAGAACAACCATTTCCCAACTAGTGGCTCCTTGGCATTCCGCGGAGGTACACGCATGATGGAATGATCAGCGGGATTGAACCCAAGAGCAGTGGCTGGCAGACTGTCCGTAACGAGGTTAACCCAAAGCAGCTGCACGGGGATCAACGCCTCTGGCATGCCCAACAGCACCGTCAGGAAGATGCTAGCAAGCGGGATAAGTAATGGGGCGTGCCACGGAGGTGATCCATACCTGACGACCTCGCCAATATTGGAAGATATAAGGTATCGAATAAACTGTTTGGTGTTATTGTATATAAGCCTGCCTTCTTCTACAGCTTGTTCTATCGTCGCGAAATTCGAATCCGCGAGAACCATGTCCGCCGCCAACTTGGCAACATCGGTACCACTGCCCATAGCGACACCAATGTCTGCTCTTTTCAGCGCTGGAGCGTCGTTAACGCCATCACCCGTCTAGATGATTTCCCGTGAGTGGATGGCTCGAGGAACTGCTAAGGAACTTCCTACCATGGCGACAACCATCCCAAGCCCCTGCAAAAGGTCAACCAGTTGACTTTTGTGTCCTGGTTCCGTCCTGCTAAACAAGCCCGCACGCTGCACGGCCTGTATTTTTTCCTCATGGGTAAGTGCGTCAAGCTCTCGTCCTGTGTAGCTCTTGCCCGTCAAGTCTTCGTCCTCGTGAAATATCCCGATCTGACGACATATTGCCTCAGCAGTGCCTTTGTTATCACCCGTGATACAAATTACGCGGATCCCCGCAGCTCTGCAATTGGCGACAGCCAGACGGACCTCGGGGCGTGGGGGATCGAGCATGCCGACCAAAGAAACAAAGACAAGGTTTTGTTCAAAGCGAGCATAGTCTTGCGTATTCTGGCTAGCATAGTGTGTGGCATCGGTGTCCTCTACGTCAACATAGGCCATGGCAAGCGTCCGTAGGCCGTTGGAAGCATAGGCACTGGTCTGTGCAAGAATGGTGTTCCTTAGTTCCGATCCCAACGGAATGATCTTGCCGTGCACCATGACAGACGTGCAGCGTTCAAGAACGGACTCCGGGGCGCCCTTGACGAACAAGGCGCCAACGCCGTTGAGATGGACCAATACTGACATCATTTTGCGGTCTCGAGAGAATTCAAAAGTCAACAAACGGGGTATATTGCGCTCAAAGTACTCGCTGACAACGCTTGCTCGAGCCTCACGTGCCATGGATGGTATTGATTCGGTTGTTTCTGCGTCTGGACAGCCCAACTTTTCGACGAGAACTTTCAGTGCAGCCTCTGTAGGTTCTCCGACGTTGGTGTAGGCGTCCTTTTCCTGAAGAACGACGAATGAGCATGGTTCTGCACGGATAAAATATTGCACACCGCCTGGTATATAATTTTCGCGTCGTTACACACGGCGCAGATTTCTGCGAGTCTACGGAGGGGATCAATACCTGAATCGGATCCCTTACCCGCAGCGGACCGCACGGATCCGTATGGCGAATACGTGGTCCCTTCGACCTGATACTCCGATGGAGATAGAGTCTCCGCGTCGATTATGATGAACTGACGGCCCACATGAGCCAGCATGGCCGAGGTGACAAAGCAGTGACATACCTTGGAGACACTCATTTGGCTTGTGGTCAAAGTACCGGTCTTGTCGGAGCATATTATGTTTGTGCAGCCGAGAGTCTCGACACTGGGCAAATTCCGAACGATGGCGTTTTTCTGAGCCATCTTCTTGGTTCCGAGAGCCAAACAAGCAGTAATGACAGCAGCGAGGCCTTCGGGAATAGCAGCCACGGCCAGCGCGACAGCGATCTTGAAATAATAGATTGCACCTTTCAATACACCGTGATGGGAAGGATCCCAAAAGTGACGGAAATTGACGAGCCAGACCAAAACACATATTACGGATATCACTTTGGCAAGCATATCACCAAAATCGTCGAGTTTACGCTTCAACGGCGTTTTGTCGTTGATTTGTTGGGATATGGAATGGTGAATATGACCGATAGCGGTCCTTTTTCCAGTGAATGTGACGATAGCGCGTGCGGTGCCGTTTACGACAGTCGTCCCCTGTATATGGTGAGATGGACTGGAAGATACACGTGGGGAACTGAGCGCACGGAGAAGAGCATGTTGGTCATATCTTGCTTGACGGCTTTGGAGTCTGACACGATGTCGGTGGACTTGTTGACACTGCTGCTTTCACCAGTGAGAATTGCCTGATCTACACGGAAGCTACTGGATGAAATTGAGAACAGTCTGCAGTCCGCAGGAACCTTATCCCCGACGGCGACCGACACGACGTCACCAGGGACGAGGTCAGAAGCATGCACGCGAACCAAGTGGCCGGACCGAAGGACACTGGCCTCGTCGGGGGAATATTCCTTGAGAGCCTGTGGAGGGGCGTGAAAGAGAGGCGGAGGAGGGGACGAGGGCAACTTGCATCAATGGCCTTTTCGGCGTTTGTTTCTTGGACGACACCGACGACCGCATTGGCGATGAGGATGAGAAAGATGACTGCTGGCTCGACGAAAGCACCAAAGGGACTGGCGTCGGCAGAGTCCTCGAAGAGGGCGAGGAGGAAGGAGATGGCGGCGGACGCGAGGAGGATGAGAACGAGCTGGTCCTTGAACTGGTCCAGGACGAGGTGCCACAGGGGGGTCGGGGGATCCTCCGGGAGTTCTGGTGCGGGGTCGGCGCTGGCGGAAGGAGGCAGAGAGAGGGCGCACCGTTTCTGCCATAGAGGAGAGCGTGGTTGGCAGCCTGGTAGTCAGAGAGACCTGCATTGGGGTCCACTGCAAAGTGCTCAAGGATCTGGCTCGGCGCGAGCGTCCAGGGCACGTCGAGGAGGGCCATGGCGGTCGCTCGCAACCGCTGTTTGACGCACTGACGTGGTGGACACGGCAGCCCCGGGCCGGGCAGCGGTGGGGTGCCAAACAAGGGCCAAACACACAGCGAGCGACGACGACGACGGCGACGACACCGCCGCGACCGCCGCCCATCTCGCCGAGACTTTCCCGCCATGGGCAACGCCGGCTCGTCTTCTGGCCGTGCGCACCACGACGACACGGTCGACTACGGCTCGCTTTCCCCGCAGGGCGTCTACACGGGCCCCAGAGACTGGAACCACGCCGTCGTGAGCCAGCTGATCGTCGACAGGAAGCTCGCCCCCTTCTACCGCCCCCTCGAGGACTACGACGACGGCTGGGACGACGACCGCATCCTCGCCGCACGCAAGGACCTCCCTGACCCCGACAGCGCCCCATCCGACCCCCCCGCAGCCCGCGACGCCCCAAAGCCGTCCCCCGCCCCCAGGCGCACAGCCCTCAAGGAGCCCTCTCGCTGTCCAGAGGCTGCCCTCTACAGGGGGGCCGTCGAGTGTCCCATCTGCTTCCTTGTCCGCCATCTTCTCACCCTCCCCTCCACGCGCTGACGCCTCCCCCAGTACTACCCTCCCAACATCAACCACTCCCGCTGCTGTGACCAGGCGATCTGCACAGAATGCTTTGTGCAGATAAAGCGAGCCGAGCCAACCACAACACACCTCGTCTCGGAGCCCGCTGCGTGTCCCTACTGTGTACAAGACAATTTCGGCATCGTTTATGTGCCTCCCTCGTGGCGTGCAGGGATTGCTAGCGAGGGAATGGTCAGCCCGCCTCTGATCCTCGCTTCTTCCCCTTGACATCTCCCTCTCCCAGCCCCCTCCTTCCTGGGCCGACCCTCTCCGGTCCCAGCAAGGCACCCCTGGTTCCTCCAGTGCTCACAAGCGCCGTCGAAAGAGCTTCGGTCACGATAGTCCCGAGGTCGTTACAACAGGTATATGGCTCCCCTACCCCCTCTTCACCCACTCATCCCATCTCAATAAAGACCACATCCGTCCCGACTGGGAAGCCAAACTTGCCGCCGTTCGCGCAGCAGTAACCCGTCGCGCTAATAGGAGAATCGTTATGAGGCAGGTTGGAGATCGACTCATCCCCGTCGGTGTTACCAGTGGTCGTGTGCACACTCTCCCAACCACGGATGGTACAGAGGACGGCGAGAGTGGATCTCCTGGTGGCATCACCGGCAGTCGACGGCGCCGTGGTCCGCGGGCGAATGGCCAAGCGGACCTCAGTCAGCTCCTCGGCCAAATGGGCTTAGGTGGTCAAGATTTGGAAGAAGTAAGCTTGCACCTCTTTTCTTTTCACCGACGCTCACCTTCAACAAGCTCATGGTCATGGAGGCAATGCGTCTCTCCCTCCTTGAGCACGAAGCGCAGCAAAGAAGAGAAGAAGAAAGGGCCCGCCGCGAAGGTGGAACAGACACTCCCAGAGGCTCGTCTGCGACGGCCAATGCTGACGAGCCTACTCCGCCAGGGGTCCAATCCGCTGCTGCGGCAATCTCGGTGGTACCCTACTCGTCGCCATACGGTCAGCCAACCGACGATCCTTCCGTTGGTGCTTCAGCTCGTAGTCGCTCATCCACACCAGTATCAGGTCAAACAGCATCTTCATCTCCGCCTGGGACTGCCGTTGACGACCCGAACGACATTTCCCACAGCATCGAGCGATCCTTTGCTCAACCCTCGCTCATGACAGACACGCCGGTATGCGCTGGCAACGGCGAAGCGCATGCTACCCATATGGCCAGTAACGATGAACGATTCCGTTCCCCGCACGATACGCCCCTTCGTGGACAAGGCCGGCAGTCAGAGGATGCTGCGGGGCCCATTATGACATCATGTATCCCCTTCTCATCCCCATTGCCAGATGCGGATACTTCAGAACATCCTTGACATGAGCCCGACGCTGTCGACGGGTTTTTCTGTCCCAGTCAAGTCATTTCTGCTTGCGTGGCGGGATCGGCACACTAGGATGCATAGACGTTGGAGCCTGTATCACTCTCGGAGGGCGAGGACAATTTGTGCGACATTCGCTCCGATCCATAGATTTATGACTCAGGGCCAGTCCATTTTACATTGTCTTCTCCACTCTTGTTGGCATGGCGTGGCACCACGGCATGGCTTTCTCTGCGACAGAATGACCGATGAATTTTGTGTCGCTGGAAAGGAAAGTCGCGCCTCGGAGACAGCCGGGCAGGGACCCCGGGTGCACCAATGTCATCACCAGACATGCTAGTATACAACATTGAAACAACTGCACCTGGGGTCCTTGCCCAGCTGTCTCTGAGGCTCAACCTCAAGATTTCCCTTTCTTCATGGATATCAGAAGGCCTGCTCATCTGCCCTTTCAAGCTCGCATTCCGTGTAGGACTGTTTCTCTAATCAGTCTCTGTGCACGCCATCCAAACACTCGTTTTGAATGCACTCTCATTATTAGTGTAACAATTGGTGGTTTCCCGGCCTCGCCGACCCAGGAGCAGGCCGGTTGCGGCGTGAATGGTAGCCCCGCATCTCTCCATTATGCAGAGTGCGCACGTTGGAGATCGACGCGAAGGATGGTGGAGACCTCGAGACCAAGACCGCTCACTTGCGTGGATCGACCCATACTGGTTTTGCAGTTTCCGGATCCCTCGTCTGGATGCGGCGCAGGTGATCTTGGTCAGACGACACAAGGAGGACGGATGCACTTGCCTGAGCTTCGATCTGCTGCTTCAGAGCCCGTTCCTGGGTGGTGCGGGCAACACGATTTGCGTCGACCTTCCGCCTGAGGTCGGGAGCCAAAGCCTGTGTGTCACAGCATCAGCAACGTAGCTCAAGCGCTAATCCCACCGGCGTCCAGGCGGCACAGGAAGACTACTGCCCACTCACGGCGTATGTCTGCTCGGGAGTCGGCACGGTCGCTGGAAAAAAATGAGAATAAAAATAAGGGTCCAGGATAGGCGTAATGGACACACTGGACGAACCTCGCATAGCTAGGTATCCTACACCCATCACTGTGTGTGGGACGTGTACGGAAACACGGATGAGCACTCGCAGCGATGACAGGACGGATGGACGCACGGCTGCCCGCCAACACTGTCAGCCTGAACCACGGGAAACTCATTCTCAGACGGGGTGTGAAGCTGAGTTGCGTGTCCGAGGTTCACTCACATCCACACAACGCTGTGCAGTCGATCAATGTGGGGTATGCATACATCGTGCTAGTCAGACATCGTTCAAGTCGCGAACGCGGAAGGCTTGTTGGGCTAATCCCATTACAGCAAATCTAGTGAATATGTCGGGGGCGAGGAATAACATAGCGCAACGATAGCCGGACGCAGCTGTCCGAGAAGCTAGGTTATCCTCCAGCATGCAAATACGGATGCACAGAGGGCTGTTCCACACTGGCCTTCTTGCGTTGAGACATGAAACCCAGCATGTCTGCGCTGTTTCTTCGGCTCGCAGACTCTATGCGCGCGAGTTCCTGCTCCCACGCTTGCACGTCCACCAGGTTCACCGTGTCGAACAAGAGACTCCCACAGGTAGGGTGCTGGGAGCTCTCGATACTCGAGTGTTCACTAGAGCTCACGCCAGCTCCCGATCCACGTGAAACTTCTGGAGATTTTTGGCGGATGAAGCTTCGAGACCGGGAGGGCGGCCTTGGAAAACGCGCAGCTTGAGCAGTTTCAGGTCGCGGGGGAACTGCCAGACGATTGCTTTGACTATGAAAGTCTTTGGGGGATCGCGCGCCGAGTCTGCTGGACCAATCCCGAGGTCCTGCAGAAGTATGTGGTCGCCTCGAGACCTTGGATACGCTATTGCATCCTCCTGGATACGGTGATGAAGCAGTCGAGATCTTGTAACTGTGTTCCAGAGACAGAGGCGGTCTTGTGAGAGGGAGTGCAGTGTCTGGATCGTCCAAAACAGGTTTTTGACAAGGACTTCGCGGGGGCGATGGAAGTTGTTCCGCGTCACGATCACGCTCAGAGCCCCGAGGGGACTTTGATTTCGAATGTGTCGAGGTTGTGTTTACCCAATCGGTATATCGGGAAAGAGCAAGCTGCCTTTGCAAGTCGTTCGTGGATACTATGGTAAGCTCCTTGTCTTCAAGTTCTACGGTCTCCGCAGAGCTTGCCAGTGAGGAGACAATCAGCTGTGGAATGCTTAGACGGGTAGTGTTAAAAAGAATGAGATGGCACTGACCTTGACGCGAAGGAAAAACTTGACGCTTGCCAAGCTGGTTTGGACAGACTCACCGACTGCCCACCGGCTGTTGGATTTGGCATCTGGCCATGAGAACATGAGATTATGACGCCATACCCCAGAAGAGTCTCTGGAGAAACGGCCCGTGCATTCAGCATGTGCGAATATATGGGTAGTTCCTCGATCACCCGAGACAGGTGACGAAGGGTCGTCTGCGCTGGATTCGTGGTGCTGCAACAACGGTCGCGAGGAATCACTTGAATATACAGACGACGAAGCAGGGTGAGGCGGAAGAGGGCTGCTCGTGCCGGGATCCGTAGCCGAAGCATGGTCCTGGGAGTGGTTGGAGGAAGAGTGGGCATTCGAAGGAAGATACGAAGAGAAACGGTATGGTCCGGAAGAGTCTGAAGGGCTAGGCCGGATATCATTGAAATTTATTCTTCGTTCAACAAAGGCGGATGCGCTGCGAACGGACGCAGACGGGTCGAGAGGCTGCACGATGAGCTGAACAGAAACGATGTCCAGCGGACCGATTGGGTTGGGTGGTACGAGTATACAATAACGCAGAGGCGATCCGCGGGCCCTGGACCTTGACAAGGTCATGTATGAGGAGGAGGAAGGCGTGGGGGGAGAAAGACTGGTCGGGGCATCGAAGCGCACGAGGGGGAGATCAAAGTGTTTGACCTGGCGGCAGCCGACAGCGGAGATGGGAACATGATTGAGAACTAACGCGTGTCAGAGGAGACGTGGCGGTGGGATGTGGATGGACTTGCCTGCTTCGATGCGCCAAAATATGCGGTACTCTTGAAAGTAGAGTGCGGTGCTGGGTGCGGCGATATGGGAAGGGACGGAGAAGCGAAAGGGGAACTCGGCATCGCCGAGCTCGGACCAGTCCTGGGTGTCGCACTTGTGCCAGAGGGTGACGGAGTGCTCGAAGAGGACGTTGGTCTGGACAGAGCCAAAGCGGCCCTGGCGAGACTCGTAGCAGCGCACGGAGACGGATATGTCTTTGGCGAGGATGGGCTTTGCGTCCTGCTCGAGGAGGGTGCGGACGACTGGCAAGGCGTGAGAGGAGGGGGAGGAGGGCAAGGAGCGGGTACGCACGGCCCTCGAATCGGAGTGGGGTCAGGCCGAGGTAGCCTCTGTGTGGAAAGTAGCGCACGCCCTGGTTTCCCCTTGGGGAGACGAGCGCGAGCTTGACCATGGTGGCGAGAGACAAGGAGTGCGGTCTCACGCCCTTGTCTCCGTCCGCCATGCCGCGCTACGTCCCCCTCCTGCTCGCGGGCATGATTATCACCGTACGCGTGCCCGCTGCCCCCATGCGCCCGCTCACCCTCCCCCAGGGCTCGTGCAACTCTCTCTGGAGCAAGTTCCAGGTTCGCTCTCTCCTCCCCGCCCCGCCATCTCACCCACGGGTCCCCAGGACATGCAATGCGTCGACAACTGCCACGATCCAGACCCACGCAACCACGTCCTCTACGAACAGCCCGTCTGGCAGACCCTCCAGATGTTCCGTCCGTGCTCCCCTCCTCTTCTGCGCCAACTCGTTGACCTGCCTTGCAGTCGGCGAAATGCTCTGTCAGTCCACACAGTCCATCTTCGTCCGGTTCTCACTCCCTGCTCCAGGCCTCATTCCTGTACTCTACACATGGCTCAGCACGAAGCGCTCCCCTCTCCCCAGTCCAGGCGAGTGTGTCCATCTCCAGCCCAAATCCACCCCGCCCCAGCACCTCCGCGGACTCAAGTTGCTTTACCTTTGGTTCCCTGCCGTCTGTGATCTCACTGCTACCACGGTCCGTGATGTCCCATCTGTCTCGTTAACCCCATCCAACGCTCCTTGTGGGATAATCTACAGATCATGCATGTCGGTCTCCTATACACACCCGTCTCCATCTATCAGATGACCCGCGGTGCGCTTGTCCTCTTCGTCGGCATTCTCAGCGTGATCTTCCTCCGTTGCCGTCTTTGGTTATACCAGTCTGCTTCCCTCTTTCCTTCCACTCCCGTTTCTCACACACTCTCAGATGGATTTCCCTCATCGCTGTGATGGCTGGCGTGTCACTCGTTGGCTATTCTGGCTCTTTGATCAGAGACACGATCAAGGATTCCCCGAATTCTGCATTCGTTCCTTCCGCCGACAGCCCAGATCGTGCGGATGCGTCAAAGGCTCTTGTCGGTACGGTCCACCATGTGGTCAGCGTCGTTCCGTTGACGTGACCGTCAACTAGGCATATTCTTCGTTCTGTTTGCCCAAGTCTTGTATGATCTACTCAGCACCCCGTCCCTTCGTGTTGACCATGATCCTTTGCAGCATGGCAATACAATTCGTCGTCGAGGAGAAGATCATGTCCCGTTGGAGTGTCGATCCATTTGTTGCAGTGGGATTTGAAGGCCTGTTTGGCGCCTTGACCATCCTGTTACTCATGCTATTCATGACGCAGATGTCTTCTCACTCTCCTTTCTTCGACCTCGAGAAGGGTTGGTATCAGATGATCGACACTCCGGCCGTCTTGTGGTCTGGGATTGCGATTGCTTTCAGCATTGCCCTATTCAACTACTTTGGTCTAAGCGTTACGAGATACGTCAGCGCGACAGCTAGGAGCCTGGCTGACACCTGCAGAACCCTTTCCATTTGGTTGGTCAGTCTTGCCCTCGGCTGGGAACAGCTTCTGTTTCCCATATCCCTCCTGCAGGTCCTTGGCTTCTCTCTACTAGTGTGAGTGATGCCCATGTCTTGTCATTCTCGTCACTCACCATGGTCTTCAGTTATGGGACGGTATGTTGGCGAGCTCCCGCTGCTCCGTTGCAACTCACCCTAGATTCACAGTTCTTGTTCAACAACTTGATTCAGCCACCGAATTTTCTCCGCCCAGCCTCCGCCTTTATCGAGCCAATACCTGGAACCGAAGACGATGGAACTGTTATCCCTGCCTTGACCTTAGATGAATCGGCCTCTGTACCTGCAGACCTCTGTCAGACTGGCTTTGACGTTCCCCCAACAGACGAGCATGTCATGACGGCAGAGGACTGAGGATAAACGTCGGATGCGAGCTCGGATGTTACCTTCATTGGGGAGATTGCGGCTGTGCAGGCTGGCCTAGATCATATACCTCATAAATCATATCCACTAGGATACAGACTAGCTTTGACACTATCCCATCGTTCTATGGCTTCGCCTAATAAGGGACGACATGTCATACTCAGGTCTACCCACGATTCCGCGACATGTGTCACATATAGCAAGCAATGAGTCTTGTTGGTATGTGTTTCAATTTCTAGATTCGCGTGCGCAGCCGGTGACCTTGAATGCGTAGTAGGTTCAAGTCCGTGGCGTACGTGGCAACTGTTACCTCGGTCGTCCGGTCAGTCCTCCCTCTCGCAGCTAGACGACTGTAAGTGATCGTTCGCTAGAACGGTTCGAATTGGAATGACTTCACTATCCCTAGCCAGGCCTTCTAGTTCAACTTACTGACGCGACGTAGGTAAGTTTTGTGGATTACTTACACTCGTCATCTTGTCAAGGACATGAAACGGTAGATGATGCGAATTAATGGTCTATAATTTGGAGATTAGAGATCTGGTTCGAGATTCATGGAGCTATGGGGCTACTCAGAGCATTCAGCCTCTCGCGCGACCTCTTTTGCAAACGACAGGTAAAGACGAGGTTTTTGACGTGGAATCGACCACTATCCTGTTTATCACAAGAGCTCGAGAAGGCTCGGACAACCATCAAAGCGTAGATGCTTCCGTTACTTACTCCAACTATGCACGCCTGACGTACATGTCAAACCGCTTTTCTTGTCGGTGCATACACCGCGACGAGAGAAACGTGTCCAATCCCATCAGACCAGTCAGTTAGTCGCGTCGGGCCTCCCGGTCATCATGCAATTGAATCGGATCAGCTTGTCACCCGTCATGATGATCCCTCGCAGACACGTGAAACTGGCTCGAGAGCTAAAGGTGGTCTTGAAATGAACATGTGTCCACCTAGATGATTCGGCACCAGTACCGGTCCAGTGACGCCATCATATCCACTGACGAGCAAAAATCTCCTTTATCCCCTGCTGTGTTTGTATGGCTCCGCGCTGTGTGCCCTGCCGTGCAGTGCTGACATTAACGATCTTCGCAAAGGCTGTAGCAAGCACTTTGCAATCCACTGATGCGATTAGCGGTGAACGGTACGGAAATGAACACAGCGCTTCCCATACGTCGTGATAATGTACATTTTCCTCCGAGGGTCCCCCACTCAGCCTAATATCGCTCACTCCGTCGATTCGTCGTCACTGTCACTAGTTTTACCAGCCGCAAGCCGCGTCGCTTCCTCCAGTTGTTCAAGCTCCCAACCAATCACGGATTTCGGCACCAGCAAGGTGGCTAGTCTATCACCAAGTCCTTGCAGCGTCTCGTCACTAGAAATGCCATCGAGACAGCTACACGGTATGAGGCAGAGTCATACGTACCGTGCACAAGTCTGAATCCACACACAGAAGTCGTCGAGCCAGATTCTACTGTAGACGAAATATACCTCGTGGTGATCTAATATCCGTCTCACTTCTAACAAGGACTTGGTTATCATCCTTGTACCCCGGGCCATGCAGGAAGCGACGTCTCTTCGACATGCATCTGATAGCTGAAACGAGCGATATAAAGGAAAGGCTAGGCTTCGCCTATATGAAGTCGCCAATGTCGATACGAGATCTGCGTCGGTAAAGAGTGACTGGGAGGACTCCGGGATGATATCCGGCATGACGGCTGTATACGGAGGCGCGTCAAGTGCGGAGAACACCGGAACCAGTGAGCAAATTGTCCAGGCGCTCTCCGGCGTTGGGTCATGCAGCGTGGTCCGTTTATCGTACGCGTAAGCAAAGAGGAGAGTGATGAGCGTCAGGTAGAGGCTCCGTTCTTGGATCCCATCCGTGACATCTGAGGGCGGCCAGCGTTCACCCAATCACCGGGTTGCGAAAGGATGACTTACACTCCCTGCGGGGAAGCCCAAGCATTTCCATCTGTTCTTGTTCCGTGTATACGACTTCTGAGCTACTCGAGGGATCCTCCCAAGCGATAAGTTCTTGGATGTATCCGTCGTCGGCGTAATCCGCCCTGTGTATCTGTAGGATTCAGCTTAGCGTCCAAACAATGTGGCCCAACGAACATATAATGTTCTTCATCCCATTTTGCGTTCTCATGCGTGATTCGAAGGTTCCGTCTCTCAACAGGGTCGCAATTTTCGGCACTGGCGCCCAGTTCGTTTATCTCGTTCTCGGTGTGAGTAATATGCATGAAATAGCCAGTATGCTTGTTCAGGAAACCATAATATCTCTTGGCTGAATGGGATATTGATGTTGCCGTTGGGACAGCCTGATCAACTTGCCAATCATTTTCTGCAGCTAGAATGAGAGGTGTCAGCTGGAATCCGAGCCTGGTACACAGTAATACGGGATCACCTCTCAGAAATTCGTCGTTTGCGTCCAGCGTCAACCGTGCTGCTCGGCGGGACATTTCGCCTACGTCATCCTCTCCCACTTGAGACCCGAGGACTTCTATTGACGGCACGGGCGGAGCGCGTGACGGTCGAGGGGCCAGCAGCTTTGCGAGCAAGTCCAGGTCCGCAAACGTCTGCCCCTTGACAGCCTTGGACAGTGTGACGGTCAAGTATCCGGTGCTCGGGTCATAAAGTGCACTCGATCTGTCGTCTTCAACCACTGGGTGGGGAAAATGCAGACGGAGGAAATACGGATTGACGTGGACGACCAGCAGCGCATCGTCGACGTTTACTTCGACGTCGGACGCCTGGGCAGGAGACACGGTTAGGTAGCAGCAGTACTCACGCTGCCATCACATGGGACCCACCCGAACTGAGGGACAGTACAACGATACGATGACACTGTCCTCGGTCTGGTCGCACGAGAACCTTGGCGTGATCATCACCGGGCTGTGACGAGATGGACCGTGCTGGTGGTGGTCGGATCAGCGCTGTTGCCGTGCTTGGTGTCTAGTTATCGACGTACGTTGCGAGCGGCTGCGACGATCAAGGGATGATGATGTGTTTCGGGGCCCGAGTTTCACAGTGCAGTGACTCCTCAGGCTCGTCCCCTCGCGGAGGTAGAGTGATCCTCGCTCATGTTTGATAGCCCACGCGCCGGCCCAAGCATCCTGCCTCTCTAGCCCAAACCACGCCGATGGATCCACAGGTGAGTGCCGCAGGACACTACGCTGCCATCGCCCGTCAACCGCCCCCGTCCGTCCAGAAGCTGCATGCGTCTCCGCCGCTAGCGGTGGTGGAGCAGCTCATCATCCGGGAGAAACGCGGAAACTGCATCCCAATTTTCATCCAACTTCCTGCAGATCTCATCACCCCATGCATTGCGTACCTTCGCATCGCGAAAGACTCAAAATACAGCTTCCTGCTCGAATCCGTGATCGCAGGGGAGAACGTTGCCAGGTTCAGCTTCATCGGCGCGGGTACGTTGCATCTCATGGAGGGCGTGTAGAGACGGACTCGACCCTTCCCAGACCCAATCAAGGTCATCAAGACTGGCCCCAGAGAAGAAATCACTGGGGATCCCATGGTCGCTCTCCAGAAAGAGCTCTCGGCATACCAATACATCAAGGTACCCGAGATACCAACCTTCACCGGTGGTGCTGTAGGCTATGTTTCGTACGACTGCATCCAGTATTTCGAACCGAAAACTGCTTGTGAGCTACAAGATCCCCTCGGCATCCCAGAGTCCGTCTTCATGATGGCGGACACACTGCTTGTGTATGATCACCTTTTCCAAACGATCAAGGTTGTCTCGCACGTGTTCTATCCCAAGGATGCTGGAACGGCAAATCTGTCCTTTGTGTATCAAACCGCCCAATCCAAAGTGCGACGACTCGCCAAGGCTCTTCTTTCGCCCACCGTTCCAGAGGTCCCTCAGGCCCCAATCCGGTCCGGAAATGAGGCTGTCTCGAACGTGGGCAAGGATGGTTATGAAGGATTCGTAACCCGATTGAAAGAACACATCGTTGCAGGTGATATCATCCAGGCCGTCCCGTCGCAGAGACTTGCACGTCCCACAGACCTTCATCCCTTTAACGCGTACCGGTATCTCCGTCAGGTGAACCCGAGTCCGTACACGTTCTACCTGGATTGTGGGGACCTCCAGATTGTGGGCGCTAGTCCCGAGACACTCTGTAAGGTAGAGGCCAACAAGGTTTATAATCATGCTATCGCAGGTACCATCAAAAGAGGCCAAACATCGGATGGTTCGCTTCATTCACCCTGATCTGGTCACGTCTGAATCTATGGCGGTACAGAGGACAGAATGCTAGCGGAGCAACTCACTGCATCAGAGAAAGACAGAGCAGAACATGTTATGCTTGTCGATCTTGCACGAAATGATGTCAATCGTGTATGCAAACCAGAGACTGTCAAGGTCGACCACCTCATGCAGGTTCAAAGATTCAGCCATGTCATTCATCTGACCTCACAAGTATCTGGAGTCTTGCGGGATGGTCTGACCAGGTGAGCGAGTAATGACAGCGAGAACGATAACGGAATGCAGAAAACTCGATGCAGATTCGATGCCTTTCGTTCCATTTTTCCTGCAGGCACCGTTTCTGGTGCACCAAAAATCAAGGCGATTGAGATAATATCAAATCTGGAGAAGGAGAAACGTGGCGTCTACGCTGGAGCTGTGGGACGATTTGACTTTGCGGATGACGCTATGGACACTTGCATCGCTATTCGGACGATGACTTTTAAAAATGGCACTGCGTACCTCCAGGCTGGGGGCGGGGTCGTGTTTGATAGCGTGGAGGAAGAGGAGTACATGGAAACTATCAACAAGTTGGGTGGGAACATCAGGGCTCTAGCTGGCGCGGAACGTGAGTCTGACACTCTTTTTACTTGGGTGCACGTGGTAATCAGCCTCTCAGAATACTGGTCTGATGTGCAAGCAGAACAGACGAGGTTCGGATAGATGGTACGGAACGAATGGTAGAGAGCCACAGTATTCATGCTTCTGGGCTTGACAATTTTTCCAAGATCATCGTCCGGTCTCTTTGTCGCTCCGACTGCCTTTCCTTCTCCCCCTGGGTGAGAATACCTTCTCTGCCGGCAATGCTGAGTACTCCGGAAACCAGTTGGGCAGTACGTGGGCTTTCGTCGTTGGCCGGGATGGGGTACATGACGATACGGGGATCCACGTTGGAGTCCACGATGCCAACGGTCGGAATGTGCTGTATAGCACACTCCCGTATCGCGTTCATGTTAGCCGTCGGGTTGAGAAAGACGACGAGGTCGGGGGTAATGAGATACTTTTGACTGCCGGATGGGAAGAGCTGCCTCCTGTTCGTGAGGATTCCGGGCAGCCACCGTTCCCCGATGTGATATCCTTGTTCTCCTAGCCTGTCCGCCGCGCCGCGCACGATATCCCGGAGGTCGGGACGTGTCCCGACGAAAAGCACGGTGCCTCCGCGCTGGGCGACTGCTCTGACAACGCTAGCGGCTCGCCGCAAAAGCGGGACGGTCTGGTCCAGGTCGATGATGGTGAGACCGGCACGGACGCCAAAGGCATATGGCAAGAAGTTGGGGTTCATGAGCGACTTGGTGTGACCAAGGTGTGCGCCGGCGGCAATGAGCGCGGATGCGGTGGCATGAGAAGGACCGACCGCGCGCGTGTAGGCGTGGTGGGGCTGGTAGGTGTTGTCCCGCGTCTGGGCCGAGCCGTGTTCGCTGAAGAGGTCGACTGGGGCGACGGTGAGTCTCGAGCACGGACGGTCAAGAAGATGTGCGCACAGAGAAGCTTGAACCGGGCTCTGTTCTGCTGCATGAGACGCCAGGCGTCGGGGGACTGCATGGCCATGTCGCCCCCGGGGGCGCTGTACATCGTCCTGACCAGCCTCGGGAGCCATGCGGGGAGCGTTCGACTGGCCATGGGTGGAGTGCGGGCGGGTGGCGGTGCAGACCACGGGCACAGACGCTTACTTCAGCACCGATTTTCTTTCCTGCCCTCCCAACGAGACAGCGATGGAAGACGACGCTTTCGATGGCGCTGTTGGCATCGACCTCGGCACGACCTACTCGTATGTACCACACCTTTCTCGCGACCGCCCCGCACCCATCGTCCGTGCAGATGTGTTGGCGTATGGCAAAACGACCGGGTCGAAATCATTGCCAACGATCGTGAGCATCGCACCGCGCGCTGCCCACGCTCCTTGTAATTCCGATCTTTTGCAGAGGGCAACAGGACCACGCCTTCCTATGTCGCCTTTTCCTCCGAGGAGCGTCTCATCGGCGATGCCGCTAAAAATCAGGCCGCCATGAACCCTCGCAACACCGTCTTCGATGCCAAGCGGCTGATTGGCCGCCGTTACGAGTGAGTCGCTCCCATCGCAGGTCCTCGCTCGAGCCCTGATCCATCTACCCAGTGATCCTGATGTCAAGAAGGTAACTGGACCGTTCTACCTCGTGCAGCGCACAGATCCATCAATTTCTAGGACATCGCCCACTGGCCATTCGAGGTGGTCGAAAAAGAGGGCTCCCCTCTCATCAAGGTCAACTATCTGGGAGACGAAAAAACCTTCACGCCCCAAGAGATTTCATCGATGGTCCTGACGAAAATGAAGGAGATCTCAGAGGCAAAACTTGGCAAGGCCGTTAAAAAGGCTGTTGTCACGTGAGTGTCGAGCACCACTCGTGTCCGTGCCCCATATCGACGATACCTCCATAGTGTTCCGGCCTACTTCAACGATTCTCAACGACTAGCCACCAAGGATGCAGGCGCCATCGCAGGTCTTGACGTCCTTCGTATCATCAATGAGCCCACAGCCGCAGCTATTGCTTACGGTCTCGATCGCCAATCAAAAGCCGAGAAGAACGTGTTGATTTTTGATCTCGGTGGTGGGACCTTTGATGTTTCTCTTCTCAACATCAGTGGTGGTGTTTTTGCTGTAAAGGCCACGGCTGGTGATACTCACTTGGGTGGTGAGGATTTCGACAATGCACTCTTGGAACACTTCAAAAACGAATTCAAGCGTAAAACAAAGCACGATATATCTGAGGATCCCCGTGCTCTTCGGCGTTTAAGAAGTGCTTGCGAGCGTGCAAAGCGCACTCTATCCAGTGTCACTCAAACAACTGTCGAAGTCGATTCCCTGTATCAGGTCTGTCGCAACTACTCTTGTTGTGTCCTTCTCCTCACACGATCAAAGGGCGAGGACTTCTCTGCGAACATCACCCGTGCTCGTTTCGAAGAAATCAACGCCACGTTATTCAAATCGACCCTCGAGCCGGTTGAAAAAGTCCTCAAGGATTCCAAGATTCCACGTGAAAAGGTCGACGACATCGTGCTTGTCGGTGGTTCAACTCGTATCCCAAAAATTCAGTCCCTGGTTTCAGAGTATTTCGGTGGCCGCCAGTTGAACAAGTCGATTAATCCCGATGAGGCTGTCGCTTATGGTGCCGCTGTCCAGGCTGCTGTCCTCACGGGCCAGACTTCTGAAAAAACTGCTGATCTCCTTTTACTCGATGTTGCGCCTCTGTCTCTTGGTGTCGCTATGCAAGGTGATGTTTTCGGGGTAGTTGTTCCTCGGAACACTCCTATCCCTACCAACAAGTCGAGAACATTCACCACCGTCGAGGACAACCAAACCACCGTCACTTTCCCGGTGTAAGTTTATCACCACATCCAATCCTAGACTCTGATGTATTTCCCTCAGCTACGAGGGTGAGCGCACCCAGTGCCGTGACAACCGTTTACTTGGCGAATTCGAGCTCACCGGCATTCCTCCCATGCCCCGTGGTCAGGCTGAGCTAGTGACTACATTCGAGGTTGATGCAAACGGTCTCCTGAAGGTGTCGGCCCAGGATCGTGCATCCGGTCGCAAAGCATCCATCAGTATGTCCACGATTAGTTCGACCGTTGTATATTTAGCCTCTCCTAGGTATCACCAACTCAGTTGGTCGTTTGTCCGCTGCCGAGATTGACCAGATGATCAAAGATGCTGAGCAATACAAACAAGCCGACAAGGAGTTCTCCTCGCGCCACGAAGCGAAATCAGACCTTGAAGCTTATATCCACCAGGTCGAGGGTACCATTACCTCGCCAGAGATTGGCATGAAACTCAAGCGCGGGGCGAAGCAACAGGTGGAAGCTGAGCTTGCGCGGGCACTCGAGAAGCTGGAGATCGAGGACTCCAGTGCTGACGAGCTAAGGAAAGCGCAACTCGCAATTAAGCGAGCTGTCCAAAAGGCGACTGCCGGCATCCGGTGAGAGGATGCATTACGACACGTAGAACAGAGCACCGCTGTTCCATTACCATTTCGTCTCTCCGTCTGCGTGTCCCATCTGCATGACACACCTGAATCCACCTTACTTTCGCTGTATCTGTGGACTCGGAGTCAACGGAATTCTGCCCGCTACTTGGGTTCAGTAGGTCTGACTGCGACTGAACACAATCTATGGTAGAATACGTATCGCAGGCGGTGAATTCATGACTAGTCACGAGGACGTCAAGGCCTTGTGAACTTGCAAGGCAACTTCGAGTATCCAAAGTTCCTCGTCTGCACCGTCACAGAGAGCTTTGTCAGCTTCAGCGATTGCTATGACGCATTTGGCTTTCTGTCGAGCGGGCAGCGTTTGATGAATAACTACTTTGTCATGTAACTAGTCCGATCGTGAGTAATACATAGACTAGCGTAGCCACTCCACTTCACCTGTAGCAACAATTGCGAAGCAGAATAGCCCTCCCGCATGATGGACCTGACCTTTTCCTGGATAGCATTAAAGCCTTCTCGCCTGGAAGCTGCTGGTGTGTCATCTATTTGCATATCCCCCTCCATGTCGATTCCGAGGGTCCACGCAAAGTCGTTCACCACCGCATCTGGAACCACACCAGCAATCTCCTCGATATCTCGTGGTGCGATTTGTGTTGCGGGTGTTGTCGACGCAGATAGCCGAGCAGCTGATTGTAGATAGGTTATCGATCGGCGAAGATCACCGTTAGAAGTGTCTATAAGTGTGGCTACGACTTCAGGAGTGACATTGACATCTTCTGCGTCTGCGATGTGCATAAGTCGAGACGACGTTGATGACGAGTCCAAAGGAGTAAATCTGAACTTTGAGCAACGGGAGGCTAGTGGTTCAATGATACTGGATGACGCAATCTCAGATGCTGCTGGAGAAGCACACTGAAGCACACTGACCGCGTGACATAGTTACAAACGAGACAAAAGCGAGTTATTCGCGCGTACGTCTCCATGATACGTCGTAGGGCGCCCTGAGCATCTTGAGTCATCGAGTCGGCCTCATCAAGAATCACAATCTTGTAGGGCGGACACGGGTATGAATTCCCATCTGAGGCAACTTTCTGTGCCTTTGGAGTTTGCCGAGCGAATGTTTTTATCTTCTCTCTAACAATGGAAATACCTCGCTCATCTGATGCATTGAGTTCAAGCACCCGCTCTCGGAAGTTGTCTGGGCTAGAAGGCGGCAAGAGAACTCGGTGTATAAACGACATATAAACACACCGACAGGACACATACCCGAAGAGCTGTCGCGCCAATGCAAGAATCGTGGATGTTTTCCCTGTGCCAGGAGGGCCATAAAACAGCATGTGAGGAAGCTGCAGAGATGGTAAGAGGACTCAAACAGCTAAGAAAACAAAAATAAACATTAGTAGAGGACAACGCCTTGCGTAGCACCGTAACCGTGTGTTCCTGGGCAGAGATGTCATCTATGGTCCGTGGACGACTGGGGGTGGGATATGGTTAAATCAGCACGCATACAGGCGGGTATACACACTATTTTTCCACCCAAGGCTGTAGCACAGGGACAGCAGACTGAGCGGGCTCTGCCGCTCTCCTGGTCTGCTGGGGCTGAAAGAAAGCCATCGCCATCTTTTGTGGCTGCGACTGGGACGCGCTAACGCGATGTCGCGTATGACAAATAGGTTCCCACGTCCTCGTCGCGTCAGCGCTGTATCGCGACGTGAAGCCCACTTCTTCGTGTTTGCCACCATGACGTTCCCCGCACCAGATGTTGGTGAGTGTAGCAGCAAAAAGCGTGTCTGATCCATTGAGGAATGTGTGTCAGCAACATCCGGCGCGTTCACATCCTCTGGTGAGTCGTCTGACCATCGCCAAGCTTTGTCGCCCAATCGTCTATCACAATAGCTCCCAAAAACCCCGTCGCCGAACTGAAGAACGGCAGAGTTCTCTTCAAGCAAAAGCCAATCTCCTTTGAGAAGGCTTCGGAGACCATGCAAGGTAGGCACAGCGCCTCGTGATGCCATACCCAAACTAAGTGTCCAATCAGAAATTGTAAAATTCCGCGAGATGCTAGAGTCGCATGTTCGGAACCAAGAACCTTCTCTGGTCAGCATACCAGAGGAACACAAGCCCCTGATAGTCAAACTAGCCCAAGAGAGGTATGTTGTCTATTCAGTGCTTGCATGAATCCCGCCGACCCAACCTAGCGACAAGGGTGTCGTTCCCCTGGCCAGACAGATTCGCTCAATTTTGCTCCCGGGTCCAGGAGAGGTCGAAGATACCCACCGTTTGAGCCTCGAATCGAACCTTTCCCTTGGGGTAATTGAGCATGCGATCAAGACGGTGATGACTAGGATAAATTATGGTCTCGATGGTCCCCCAGGCCGGAAAATTCCTGCAGCAGTCTGTGTTTGGCGTTGGGAAGTGCAAGATGCCTACAGGGACTGGCTCCCAAAATCTGCGAGAGATAGTGCAGATGCAAGACTTGCCGAGCGTATTCAGGTACCCGGCGACTTTCGTGGATCGTATGGCAAGAGGATTTTCTGACTATGAACAGGCCAGTGCGGACCTGCGCACAGCCTTTGACAGACTTTCCCAAGCTGAACGGGATGTCATCTTCGACTCAAAGGGTGCCTCTAGACCCCTTGTAAGCGATAACAACAAAGCCGAAGCGAGTGCTGTCCCTATAAGCACCGTTAATACTATCTCGGAGGGTCATATGCCGAAGGATGCAGCCAGTAACATTGCCAATGGCGAGGTTGTAAGTTTTTTTTGGGCGTTGCTGTGCTCTGGGGCTCAGGTCTTGTGCTACGATAGCTATCTGAGAATCCTATACAGAAGGGGCGCATGAAGAAGCCTCTCGACCCAGATAGGGCTGCGAAAGTAAATCGATATCCTACCCTTCAGTTTCCGATGTTCAACTGTCGCCACAGATCAAAGATAAGGAAGAGCAACGGGCCGCCAAGGCGGAGAAAGATAAGAGACAGAAAGAAGCCCAGGACAGGTCTCGTTCAATCATGGCTAATTTCTTTGGGAAAGCCAAACCCTCCATTCAGGATCCGCCCACCAAAGAACCGAATGCCTCCGTCGACCCTGTTGTGGATAACGAGTTCCAACGGGCATTCAAACCATTCGTGTTGAAGAAGGATGCAGAAATCGCCCCATATAATTGGTTCTTGGAGGTGAAACCTCGCAAGCGGATGACAGGCGCGTCTCACCAAGAGGCCATCGTCATCGACGATAATGCACCGGCGGAAAGCCCAACCTGTGCGATGTCGTCCAATAAGACGAGGGTCTCAATAGCCCCAGGCAATTCGACTGCGATTTTGCGAGAGTTTGTCGACGACCTCCGCCGATGCAGTCCAAGTTTCTGTCGAAGGCGTCAGGTGTCCTCGAAGACATACAATATCTGTAGCGTCCGGGATGTTATATCACAACTGAACGACGCCGAGATTACAGGCAACCCAACACAAGTTCGCTATTTGCTTTCCATCCTTCGAGATCGCCAAATCTTCCCTGCTAAAGTACTTATCTTCCATGAGGATTCACGCCCGGGGTACTATGGGACATGGTCCCGTAATTCTCGCGAAGTGGGTCCGCGGACGCCACTCGAACGTGATGTATTGGCCCGTGATTATGGGTATGACAGTGGGGAGGATTGGGAAGACGAAGGCGCGGGTGATGCAGACGACGTGGTAGATGATGGAGAAGAAGACGAACAAGAAGCTGAAGACGCGGACTCGGATCTGGACAGCTGGCTAGTTGATGATGACGATGAAATCCAGCCACCACTAGAGTTAGATAACCCATCATATCCGCACTTGGATATGGACATACCTCCATCGAAACGGAAAGCCGAAAACATCGAGAAACTATCGGATAAGAAAAGAAAGGTGGTGGTACCGCTCGTACCCTACGTCAAAGGTCCATTTTGGGAATCGCACATCGGTCACTGTGAACATGGTCCCTTCAACCCATATCGCATACAACTTCTGAATGGTAGCTGGACCTTGTTCTATGATCATCACTATATTAACTGATCCGCTTTCCAGATACTCCATATCCTATTGATCCGTTTACTTTCGTCTCGGAGGAAGGACGGAGTTCCCAAGCCGATTCGTCTCTTGCTATACCGGCTTTACCTGGCGGGGGCCAACCTTTGGATGGTACAGCGGCTTCATCGATCCCCAGACGCACGGCGAGCTCTGCACCGAAGACAGTATTCCCGGAGGCACACATAGACACATTGCTTGCAAAGATTACTGATCTTGCTACTCCCAACTTCACCTTTCTCATCGAGAGTATCTACCAAGAACTCCGCATCTACAAGATCAAAAAGAATGCAATTGAAGCCAAAGTACGGGAGATTGGCGAAAAGTCAAAGGACAAGAAGATTTGGATTGTAAAGCAAACTGTACAGGTCAGTTTTATATATCGTTGTACTGGCGGCATGCTGATATGTTTTTTGTAGGCTTCGCAATCGTATTCGTGAATTTACGTGTAGATGGATCGTACATTATTCTCGCTTTCGGCATATCATAATGTCTTTGTATACTTTGTCGATAACAGATGAATGGAGTCAGTAATCAGCGATCCCCGACTCCATTGGGAGGGTTTTGTCAGCTGCAAACGTCTGAATTCCCTGCAAACGGGACTGTGTGAACTTTTTACTATTTTTGTCAACTTAATATTATATAAGACTTTGTTTTCAGTTTGTGAACAAGATACTATGTCATGTACTATGTCTCATCAGGGATGCCTACCTTCCACCACCATCCTCATAGCATGCCTGATTACCCTATCTATTATGATGCTGTCTATTACCCTTCAGAACATACAAATGTGTTTGCCTCACCCCAAAAATTCTGTGACTGGCTTGTGAAAGCATTGAAAAATCATCATCTTTACTGTGTCTACTGTGATTTGGGGTTTATTGACTTGGTTGCCTCAGAGAATGTAGTCATGTGCTCACTTGTCTAGTTGACAACCCAGTTTTACTATCATTGATCAAGTCTGAGTTGGAGATTGGTGTCTCTGGACACTGCTATGATCTCATATTCACCTCCTGATCAGTTTTAAAGACCCCCAGAGCCCAGATAGGCTCTGTATCTTGAAAGTGCTCTACATGAGACATTATGCCTCCCTCACTTGATCAATACTTATCATATCAGTTCAGATAGCAGAACCAGACATACAAATTTAAGTATCTTGACTGCTTGCCTACATAAAATAAGTGTACAAAACCCTGTCCTTTATCTTGTGAACAAGCTGAAAAGTGTATGGGTCAGTGGTTGGACGCCCAACTCATACACCACCAAGCCCTGTAATTCATGCTGGTCCTTGAAATTTGAAGCATGGTGTTACAATCCTTTGTGCAGATCACCTATCTTTTCCTTAGTCACTCTTTATCCTTGTCCTCAGCCTCTCTATGGCTATCTCCACCCATCATATGTCACTCATTATGTTCCATTTCCCTATAGAGTTTCCCCTTGACCTATTCCCTCTACATTGATCATGTTCATCTTACCTAGCTTCCCTTTTACCCATTTCTCATCAATGTAGTCACTGTTAGTTCCTATCACTTGTTTTCCTATTCCTTACCTGTGTAGCTACAGTGTTCCTTTACTTATTCACTTCCATCACACTGTAGTTGATCCTCATGTACTCCATTCTTACCTTGTGCAATTCAGTGTACTCTTGAGTCACTTCCTTGGCCTGAGTCTAGCTCAGTGGTTCTTCATCCAAACAAATACTTTGTTTGTGGTCCAATGTCCAATCCCCTCAAAGATTGTGGTTCTATCTTGGGCTGAGTTGTACCTCTTAGTGAGTGTCCTGCCCTCAGTCCTTTGTCTCTCGGTTGGATCTCTCTCGAGGTATGCTACACATAACACATGGGCCCACTTGGTAAGATAGTAGCATGCTGTAATCAAGGTGCTATGCCACATATCTTTGACCTGAAGGAGGAGAAAATCACTCATCCTTTTTTCCTTGAGTTCTGCTAGCTGGTGAAGGTGAGGATCCTTTTGGAAAAACATATAAAACTGCTAAATTAGTGATACAAAAGCTCTTGTCAAGCATCAGAGGTAATATCATATATGATCCTTTGACAAGTAGTGTGCTGGCAAGTTGCATTGTGTGCAGATCATCAACCTGGACCAAATAAACCTGTAGAGGTGGAGCAACACCAAAAGAATATGCATTGAAGCTAGGGCCCAAGACCACACTTGTTTCATATTCCTGGAATTCCCTGTGGTAACAGAGTCCTCTGAAAATACAATTGAACTCACATCATGGCTGTCCTACTGTTAGCATACTATTTGGCACTGACTCGCATATCTCCTTTGGGACATAGGGCAAAGATGACAGCTTACCAGCGGACCCTCTACGACATGTCTACAATGTTTCGGCTATCCACATCCAACCATATCCAACCCCTAGTACGTCTTCGTCCCTGTTGGCCATCCAAGAGTATGATGATTTTTCTGCCTTGTGCAGGTGTTCATTGGGACGCCCTTGCGGCTACCACTCTAGTCGGTAAGCCAAGTGGTGGGGACAAGAGGATTCCCGAAGACGGCGAGGCCATCACCAAGCGCGAGGGATTAATGTGTACATTGTGAGAGTGGATACGAGTCATCCAGACGAAGCACGCCTCCTTGCGTGAAATCGGAATGCAGCATACGCGTCGTTGATAAGTTCACATGGGTAAAAGCAACCGAGAAATAAGCTGCCATGACTTCGCCCCCTGTGTTGTTGGTTTGAAAGCAGCAATGCTTACGATTCCACTTCGCCTGACTTGTTGTCGTCATTGATGCCCAAAGCCGGCGACTACAGAATGTACGAAGACGCCCATGTGAGATCGACCTGTCTTCGAGACAAACGGAAGCATCTTGGGTGACATCCCACGAACAGCTGAAGAGCAGGAGGACAGCGACAAACATGTGCTTTACCCGGTCTGTCGTTAGATGCAATCCAAAGGTCGGACCGAACCCCTGTGCGCCTTGAGGGGCTCTGGGTGTGCCTAGTAATATTGTAGAGGCCCAGAATCATCATCGCCGTGTCTAATTTTCAGTGGATATCTCAGGGGGATTATTCAACGGCACTTGAACCTACGGGGAGTCGCCGAGGTTTGATACCAGCCAGCCAAGAGACGGGTTAGCAAAGTGATGCGCCGGCAACGATACAGCCAGCTGCAGTAGTGCAGTTCGGCTTCCAGCGCCACCACAGCCTCTCACACATTCATGGCTGATACCACTGCAAACCCAATTTCCGTGCCCAAATCACTCAAGGATCTTCAAGATATTTTGCATCATGATACAAAGATTAAGGTGGCGGGTCGGTTGCAATCCGCGATCTGAACTGCTCCTGGTTTGACCGTATCGCATAGGAATCGATGGTGACCACTTCAGCTGGTTTCATGGCGTACCAAATTCTTAACGGTCTGGCCTAGTCGATGGTGTTCTGAGAGGAAAATACATGGTGAGCATCATTGAAATGGCTACTCTCGTTGACTGAGGACTCGTAGTCCAAGTCCAAGTTCCTGAGTGCCGTGTCTTCAGGTGGTTTTGGATTTTGCAGTGTCATCTTGTCAGTCGTTCCATCCCTTGTTTGTCTGGGGTGTTTACGGCCTTTAGTGGTTGGGACATCCATGACGCCGTTTACACACGCGAACTCGCGATTTCAAACCGAGAAAATGGGTATCGGGATGTCCTAGCTCAAGTCGACCTCTCAACTTACCGTAGGATTCCATGGGAGAACAACGTGCCCTTCTTTCTCGTTTCTTTCCTTGATCCAATCTCGCTAAAGCCCTTGTGCGTTGACCCGCGCGGGGTCCTCCGCTTAACGTGTGAGCGCGCTCAAGATACAGGTCTGAAGTGTGTCGCGGGTGTCGAATACGAGGTGAGTTTGGCGATCGGCTTCAGGTGCTGTGGTACTTATACAGGATAGTATTTCAACTTTAAAGGCACTTTACATTATAAAAAAGATGATACCTCGCATTGACATGCGATCGCAGAGACAGCCGAATCTGCTGCTGAGAAAAAGTTCTCTGGGCTTCAGCCACTCACACCTGGAAGTTAGTGATTTTCCTTTGAGCGATAGTATAAATAGTTGATGGTCCAAAGTGCACGGATATTCCCTTCTTCGCACCCAGCTGAATCAAGCGTTCTTTAACGAGCTGTTTGACGAAAGTACCAAGTTCCAGATCGAAATAGAAGGACATCGTGCGTAGTGAGGTAGCTCTCGACGGCTATGTTCAAGCGTTGACAGCAACGTAGACACGGAAACCGGTCCGGGAGTGTTAGAGACTGCATTGGCCTATACTTCAGCTCCGCGCATGGCCGATAATGCCATACTGTTTAAGTTCTTGGCGAAGAGCATCGGAATGAAATATGGGGTTATTCCGAGTTTTATGGCGAAGCCTTGGGGAAATGTACGTGGCTTGTCACAGACCTCACAGGATCTCAGGAATGACACGTAGTCAGTTACCTGGGTGTAGCGGGTGAGCTATCTTGGAGGACCTGTCTTGTGGACAAGTGTGGACATGACTTTAAAGGCATACACATGTTTCGCTCCAAGACTCATCCGGGTCGAACATATTTGCATATTCTGATCCTCAGCATCCTGACGGGCGCCCGGATGCCTCATTCAAAGACACTAAGTTCGTCTCACTTCGTGCGGAGCAGTTCCTGGCTGGACTACTGGATGGACTACCGGACGGTAGGTTCAACTTTGATTTTCGGGCATCGACGAGTACGACACGGCTGATCTCTCATTCCCCAGTGATGCCGATGGTGAGCTGGCCCGGTACCGTCAATGGAGGTAATACCTTACGATCAATACAGCTTGTTCCCACCATCAATGGGTACAAACGCCTTGTTGGAGGAGAGGCATTCTGGGCCCCCAACGCAGTAACATATGGCTATGATGCCCGAGGGTGTTCAGTTCGCATTATATCGCCACCTTCAGTCCCGCCAGCGGCGACGAGATTCGAAGTCCGGGTACCAGGAGCAGACATGAACCCCTACTTTGCCCTTAGTGCTCTCTTCAAGCTGGGCCTGAGAGGTATTGAAAAGCAAATGAAACTAACGGTACCTCCGGTGAGCACATTGGACGAGTCGGCCAAGAGAGAGGCAAGTGTCGACTGTCCCTGAATTGGCAATCTCAGACATGAACCGAGTAGGTGGTCATGTTACCATGCTCGCTGGAAACAGCGACCGTGAGGATGATGAGACCGGACAGCATTGCTCGCCAAGTTTTCGGCGACGAGTTTGTCGAACATTATGGCGGAACGAGGGAACACGAGGTACATCTTTGGAACCAAGCTGTGACTAACTGGGAAGGTAAGGGTAACGCCCTGATGGTGTGTACTTCTTTCACTGTCCTATAGTGGAGAGATACCTCGAGCTTGCGTAAAAGATCTTCGGGGCACACGACGGGCTCGGGGTGGAATTGCATTCAAACTTGGTGAAAGAGAGTCATGCAGTATAGCTAGCGTATCACTTATCTGCCTTGTCGCGCAGACCGTGGAGCCATTTGAGAAAGTGCGGGACGTCCTGTAATTGAAGTAAATCAGCAAGAATGGCCTCGAGGAGGTGCGCATACTGCTGCTATCTGACGAGGCATGGTCGACTCGGAGATGAAGGAGGGAATCCGACCACCTGGGGTGCTAGAGGTTGCCATCCGCCACTCGACCGTTCCGTCCTGCAGCTCAAGAAGGCGCTCTACAGAGACGTATCTCGCCTTAGTGCCCCTTTCTTCGATTTTCGCAAGCTCTTCGTCCGCAGACAAGTCAATGGGGATAGAGACAATCATTCTGGGTTGCAATTGGTGAGAACAAGGGAGGGCTGACGGACAGACGCCGACTGACCCTGACCTTGGAGAGGACTCGAGCAAACGAGTCGTCTGAAGCACGGTAAAGACACGGGGGGACACGGGGGGTGGAAATGTGTAGTAGAGCGTCCAGATGGACTGGGTTTCAGATATGCGTCTCACCTGGGCGACCTTTTTAATGGCCCCGATAAACCTGAAAAATGCGGCGTGAGCGGTGGAATGCAGACAGGATGAGGGAACGGCGCACTCTTTCTCGTTCTCGGCCTTGTTCACCCCGAGCTTTCCCCAGAACTCGTCAAAGGTGGCATCCTCGCTCGAGTGGCGGCTGACTCGACAGTGCCAGGGAGCCCCGTCGGTGGGACCCTTTGGCCGGGAGAAAGTGAGGACGCTGCCATTCACCAGGGTTTTCCCTTTTGTCCACGTCGTCGTCGAGCCGAGCAGCTCGTTTGCGAGGGTGATGATCGTGTCCTCGGACGGGACCTCTGGTGTGCTGAGCCATCGCTCTCAATGCCAGGTGTGGGCCTGCATACCTTGGGGCTTCAGAGCCGTGATACTGAGCTGGTAGGGCATGACGGCGACGAATCAGCTGCGGACGAGGGCCATCCGCTATAAGCTGCAGCAAGGCAGTGATCGCAGGTGTTCTCGGGCAGGGAGGTCGCGACCCCTCCCGTTGCCGTTCGCTATGTTCCTGCAATGTTCGGGCATTAGGCGTCCGTTCAGCTGTGCGGCCAACAAAAGCTTCTCGAAACACGACGCTCTAATGATGACCTCTCCGTCAGCTTCGAGAGCCTTTCGTCTCTCATCTCCAGATGGAGGTGCGAACATGGATGTATCCCCCTCGCTTGAAGTTGTACTCATGCGACGTGAGATCCCCTTCGCCGTCCGCAAGGATTTCTGGCTCTCACCAAATGAGCCCGTGGCTCGACGCATTGCTCATTGCTGCCGGGAAAGTTTGTCGCAGTCGCACTGGTGTCGCTGCCGCACAAAGGTGTTCGATTCAGTATGACGCCGCACCTCGGCAGCTCATTCGCCTCCATTGCGTTTCCCTGTTACTATTGTTCACCGGTGTGCCGCCGCTCGACTAAATAACCCGTCGGGACTGCCTGCTATGCATGACGTGTGATTTGTTACTAGAGTAATGGTATCCGATGGCGACCATGAATCGAGCGTCACGAAGTCGGTGGTGGGGCTGGGACAGTCTTGAGTGCCGCCAGATTCACGAGCCCACAGTAGCGACTGCGCCCGAGAACGGCCTCGTCCCTGGGCAGCTTTTCTCCACGGTTGAGGACAACGCCGACAAATTTGCGTTCGGTCCGCATCCACTTTTGCTTGTAGAACCGGACATAGCCAGGGACGGTGGCATATATGGTGTGGTCACGACCCATTGCGACCTAGGCCGAGTGAGCGCGCGGGCAGCAGGACGAGGGCGGGCGCACGTTTTGTCCGGGGTGGAACTGTGTTCCGCGTTGGCGGACGACGATGTTGCCGGGAATGACATACTGGTCTGGTCTGGTCAGCACGAGGGACATGGTCTGCAGCGCTGTCGTACCCGAGAATTTCTTGAGGCCAAGACGCTTTCCGGGAGAGCCGCCGTGGTTGCGAACGGTGCCGCCCGCGCGCTTGGTTGCGGTGCGGACAGAACCTGGGGGACGTGAGGAGCAGGTCGGCCGCGACGACACACACGGACCTAGAAGCGAGAACGGGCCCACGACGGGCTGGCGGAGCGCAGGGAACATGTGTGTGCTGGGTGCTGTGTGCGAGGGGCTGTGTGGCGCTGGCCCCCAACACCCTCTTTGTTTCGCTCCTGCTCCACACCGCACAATGGTCCTCCTCGTCACCTCCGACAACGAGCAGTTCCATGCCGACAAGGAAGTCGTCGAGCGCAGCGTGCTTATCAAAAACATGCTCGAAGGTGAGCACCCCCGCACCCCTCTGCGCCATTCGCTCAGCTGCCCCCTGGCGACAGATGTCGGCGAGAGCGACCAGCCCATCCCTCTCCCCAACGTGTCCTCCAGCGTGCTCAAAAAGGTGATCCCCGGACGATCAGTCGCTCATCGGTGCGGCTGCCGCTCGGCGTTGGCTGACCGTCGCCCAGGTGCTCGAGTACTGCGAGCATCATCGCGGGGAGCCCCTTCCCAGCGCAGACTCTGACCAGACTCAGGACGAGACACGCAAGCGCACGACCGACATCAGCGAGTGGGATCAGAAGTTCATCACGGTCGATCAAGAGATGCTGTTCGAGATCATTCTCGCCGCCAACTATCTCGACATCAAGTCCCTCCTGTGAGTGGCCCCTGCGCCGTCCGCGCTCCATGCCGACTCCGCGTAGGGATGTCGGATGCAAGACTGTTGCAAACATGATCAAGGGCAAGACTCCGGAGGAGATCCGGAAGCTCTTCAACATCGTAAACGACTTTACGCCCGAAGAGGAGGTTCGTGTCCCTTTCGGTCAGCATTGGAGGCGACATCTAAACTGCACGCGTGTCCCTCGATTAGGCGCAAATCAAGAAGGAGAACGTGAGTCGGGTCTCGATTGACCGTGGCGCTGTTGCTCATGACCACCCCAGGAATGGGCCGAGGACCGATGAGCGGCAGCATTGGGAGTTGTAGAGTCTAACGTACTTGAGTTCACTCTAGTCTTACCTCTGATTTGGCATGTCCTTGCGTTGATCGCTACACTAGCCTGAGTGAGGATTTACATAAGCCGTGTCGTGTCCGACCTTGCCCCGCTCCCCCCACTCGTCCCCACATGTCTCGTGTTCCGGACATCCCTGGCATCCGTGTCTCGCGCGGGTCACAGCAAGAGTTGTGGCTCAAGAGCCATGTCGCGAGGCTTTGCCAGCTTGACCACGATCGGTGTGTCCCCGCGTGCCCTCGCCTTCGCCAGCTGGCCCACTCCCTTCAGATTTCCGGGCAGCCAGCCCATCAGCTTCTCCCTCAACCATCTCGCCGAGCTCGAACGCAGAGAGTACCTCGTATGCCCGTGCTTGGTGTGTCGCATCACTCACCCACTCACACAGCTACTGGGTGTGCGAGAAGTCAGACGGCGTTCGCGTCCTATTCCTTCTGCAGACCGACCCAGACTGCGGAAGTCAAGCCGTTTATCTCGTGGGTCCCCCCTTCCCCGTCCTTTCCGACTTGACCATCCACACTGGACAGATCGACCGACACAACGCCTACTATCAACTCTCCGGCTTCTGGTTTCCTCACCCGGACAGACCCAAGGATTCACTCATGGACACTATACTGGACGGGGAGCTCGTGATAGACGTCGACCCCACGAACAACAAGGTGTGTACCACGTCTTCGCTTCCCCGCCTCAACTTACCCTCTGCAGGAAACACTTCGCTATCTGGCATTCGATTGTCTCGTACTCGACTACGAAAATGTCATGTCGCGCTCACTGGACAAACGCTATTGGGTATGCTGTCGTTGTATCCAACTATGTTCGCTGACTCCGGGTAGCGCTTGAAAGAGCGTTTCCATAGACCATGGCGCAAGGTCCGGGAGCAATTTCCTCACATGGTCGAGAACATACCGTTCGAGTAAGCCACCGTAGTGCTGCCATGGTTCAGTGCTTTACATGGATCCAGCATTCAAGTCAAAGACATAAGCTACTCCTACGGCATCGAAGACGTATTCCGGCTGGTAATACCCAATCTACAACATGGCAACGATGGTCTCATATACACCTGTCGGGAGACCCCATACGTTCCAGGCACTGACCCGAATATGTACGCATGCGAGCAAGGCTCCGTTCAGCTTTGATCGTCTAAACATCCTTCGCGCAGATTAAAATGGAAGCCCCCTTCGGAGAACTCGATAGACTTCAAGCTCGTTTTACGCTTCCCGCCGTCAAAGTCTAATCCATCCCAGCCCGAGTTCCACGCGAAACCGTTCTTTAGCCTCCATGTATACCGCGGGGACGAAGCGGGCCAGCCAAAGTACGAGCCTTATGATATGTTATTTGTAGAGGACGACGAATGGGAAAGGTGCGTCTCCGTTTCACACCCTGCTGATCCCTGTCTGATAGTGTCGCAGGATGAAGCTATCCAAAGAACAAATCGATGATCGGATCGTCGAAGTGCGCTGGGACCCGCAGCTTGAACGGTGGCGGATGATGCGGTTCAGAGACGACAAACCCCATGGAAACTTCTGGACCGTCGTGGACAACATCATCCAAAGCATTGCTGATGGTGTAGAAAAACCAATGGTTAGTCCCATCCCCGTTCGTCTACCTCTGTTAACGTGTTTAATGTCAGCTGCTCGCTCGTAGTCCGGTCATTCGAAAAGCGTGGAAAGCACGTCTTGGTCAGTCACAGCAAAGCATTGGGGCCCAACAACCATCGCCAGGCCAGACCGTACCTGAGGGCCGTATCGCACAGCACTCGCCGCCGGTTGTGCGAGTTCGATATGGTCCTATCGCGGCCTCACAATGGAGTAAGGTGTCTGGCCCTGCAACTTTCGCGGGGATGAAGAGATGAGCGTACCACTTTCGCCGGAACATGTCTCTCCGTCTAAATGCGTGCCAAGACTGGCGACGTTTGCCAGGCGTGCCAATGATTCGGTCCCTCCCTTACCAACACTCGGGAATGGGACCACTGGTGCATACCGAAGACCGACGTTCTGTCCACCGTGGTCTTAAGATAGGCTAGTTGCCTGTGGGAGACGATCGGTCATGAGAGAACTAATGTGCCATAGTTACCGCCAGTGCAGTACATGCCACCGATCTGTGATCTTCAGGGAGCAAAGCATTGGTAAAACCGTATCCAGTTAAATTCCAACACATTCAAGAGTAAGAAAACAGGATATGTGCACATGTCTGGTCGTTACAGTGATGTGGAGGAAACCATACGGGAAGCCGATCTTGCGGACTCGACAACAGGGCGGTGCAGACAGAAATTATGTGCAAAGCATCAAAGGCATCACTTGGGCATAAATCGTCAAGATAAACACACAAGAAAATGGCTTCCCCAATGCTGCTCGAGCTCGCAACGGATCCATGCAGAGTCTCGTGTAATCCATGCGGGAGCAACCTGAGGATAGTAGGATGAGCGGTATGCAAGAGATGGACCAAAATGCATTCAACACGAGCAAGCGGATATATAAGAGAGATGGGGCAGCACGAGAGACAACCTCCGGGACCGCATGGAGGACATGGGTATCGCGATGGCAAGCGTGCAGAAGAGTCAGGGCAATCACTGGAAGAGGTTTTGATCGAGGGAGAAGGTATCACCCCCCATGTCAGCAAAGTCGGGTTCCAGGGTCCCTTGGCGGGATAGACCAGGCGCTGAGAGCGAGCGTGAACCAAACAGGGGATGAATCTGTCGGCTGCCCACCCGGGGCGGGAACAAGAACTGGTGACCAAAAGGACAAGACACCAAGCTTGCCGGACCAGGCTGGGCGGCCTCGAGTGGCGCTGTGGATAGCTCTGGCGTCGACTCTACAGAGGACTGGCGACTATGACTGGTACTGCCCTGGGGCGAATAGGGCGCGATGGACAGAACAGCAAATGTGTTTGGACGGAAAGGCTGTAGGGTGGTGGTGGTTAGTGTATGAGGGCCGACTCAGGCGGGCAGGCACGCGCACCGAATCCATCGAGAAGCTGTGTAGGGAAAGAGGTGTCTGGGGTGGCTCCGTGGAGCCCCCGCCAGGGGAGAGCGTCACTGTGCCAGGGCCATCCTCGCTGAGCACCGGGACATGTTCTTGGGCGTGGTCTGGGTCGCACTGGCCGTCATACACCCGCCACCACTCGATGTCGGCAAGGACACGACGCTCGGCTGCTGCAGAGCCAGACGAGCGCCGGGGATGGGGTGCGGCTGGGCGGGTGCGAGCGGCGGGGGAGCTCGCGGAGAGGGAGGAAGGGTACGGGGACGCGCGGACGGAGGGGGAGGAGAACGAGCGACGGAGGGACGGCATGGACGAGACGACGTGCGGGTGGGAAATCAGACGAGACGGTTTTATAGCCACGAGCGGACGCGACGCCAGGTTGTGCAATGACCACCATCTACTCCGGCCCCGTCATCAACCCGGACTCGCTCACGGGCTTTCTCGCCCTCCCAAGGTGTCTGATCGCCGTCGGTCAGGACGGCAACATCCTCTGGATCGACCACGACGTCGGCCCCGCCGACCTGCCCCGCGCCGTCGCTCGCCACGGCGTCCGCAACCATACCGTCGTCCACCTGGCACCAGGCGAGTTCATCATGCCTGGTCTCGTCGACACCCACATCGTACGCAGATCCCCAGTGCCCCGATCTCCCTTCCTCACATCTCTTCCAGCATGCCTGTCAGTTTCCAAACCTTGGCGTGTACGCTCTTCCCCCCCGTCGCCCTCCTGAGCCACCTCACTCGCCTTGTCATCAGCGGGGGCGATCTTCAACTCCTTGATTGGCTCACGACACATACCTTCCCTGCCGAATCCAAGTTCGATGATCTGCACTACGCCGAGCGCGTGTATACCGACGTCGTCCACCGTGTCATCGCGTCCGGCGTAAGCAACCCATAGCTCCAGTGAACCACGGCTCCAACTGCTTTCAGACGACCACGTGCTGCTACTATGGTACCTTGCATCGTGACTCGACAATGCGCCTGGCGGACATTATCCGCAGGAGAGGTAATCATGCCTCCCGTGCCTCTCATTGCACTGACACGCTATTTCAGGCCAACGGGCTTTCGTTGGTGTAAGTCTATTGTCGTCGGACTTTTGTCCGTCGCCTAACTCATCCCACAGAAATGCAACATGAACTGGCATGCGCCGGACTACTATGTCGAGAAATCTGTGCAAGAATCTGTGAGCACGACCGCCGATCTCATACGACACATACAGGCGCTTCCACTCTCGCTAGCGCAAGAGCCGCTAGTCCACCCCATCATCACCCCTCGTTTCGCGATCTCCTGTACCCCAGAGCTTCTGGTCGAGCTCGGCCAACTTGCTGAGACGATGCCCAGTGTCGCCATTCAGACCCATATTTCCGAAAACGAAAAGGAGGTGGAGGATACATTGATGTACTTCGAAGCAGATTCTTACGCTGGCGTATACGACAAGTTCAAGCTCCTTCGGCATAACACCATTCTTGCACATGGCGTCTGGCTTACAGAGAAAGAGATGGACCTCATCGCTGAGAGAGGCGCCGGTGTCTCCCATTGTCCAACGAGCAATTTCTACCTGAGCAGTGGGATAGCGAGAGTGGGTATGCTCTTGGATCATGGCATCAAGGTTCGTGTCTTCGGCCCATTCGCTTTCGGGTCGTTCACCGTTCTGGGAACCAGGTTGGCCTTGGCTCCGACGTCAGTGGTGGCCACAACCCGTCAATCCTGTATGCTATCCAAATGGCCAGCGTCGCTTCCAAGATGCTTGCCATCCAGGCTGACTCGCAAGCTTGCAAGCACGAACATGAACACCACAAACATGAACACGGGCATCTTCACACGTCTCTGCACTCGGGAAAGGGAATAAAACATCCCAAGGACTCCGATCACCGTGGCCCCACACGCAAAGAGGGGACCTTCACCGACAGAAAACTTGGTGTTGCGACCCTCCTCTACCTGGCGACCAAAGGCGGGGCTGAGGTCTGCTGTCTGCAGGATCGGATTGGGTCATTCGAGCCAGGGAAGGCGTTTGACGCCTTGGTTGTGAGCATCCGGAACGAATCGGGAAACCCTGCCATGTGGAACTACGATCTTGAAAAAGATGACAGCTCTGAATCGAACCTCAGACAGTGGCTGGAGCGCTTCTTGTTTTGTGGTGACAGCCGGAACATCAAGAAGGTGATCGTCCAAGGAACACTCATCGGAGGACAGGCATATCACGCATGAGTGGTTGCAAGATCATACACTTGCGGGAGGGAGATAAACACTGCATTGACACGACGGCGAGGACGCAGAGTTTTGGCCAACATGCCCTGCGGAGTTTGGTGGCATGTACAACTGCGATAAGGATGGCGAGAAATCGGCCGTCATCATGTCGCATGCTTGAATTGTCCAAACTCCCATTTGAAACAGTCCTGCAAATATGTCACCTGTCAGGTTATGCGGTGGCGATACAACCTGAGCGAAATGCCTACGACGCAGTCGAGCTCTCCACGAGGTGTAGGCACATCATGCTCTCTTCCCTGTCCATCTGGCCAGGGACCCTCAAGATCCAACACATTTAAAACCAACTCTTTAATGGGGTGTTTTCGCACGTCAACATGCCACCCGAGTCTCGAGACGGTGTCATACACGATCGTCTTGCCGAGATGACATCGCGTCTCGAGCGCGTAGCCAGCTCGAGCGCACAAGGAAGTAACACCCGTACAAGCGCCTTGAGGTATGGGATCTGCATTATGGTAAACATGCGTGGTGGGCACGTGCGGCAAGACCGTCCCGGGTAGGGGAGGGGGCAGGGGAAGGTGGAGTCTATGTGCTGCCATCCGTTCGCCAGGAGATTCGTACGCGACAGCGGGCAGCCCGAAGGTGGAACCAAGAAGGGAGGCGAGGCTTCCACCGAGACTGTGGCCAACTAGCCAGATATCAGCATGCGGAAATAGAAATTGCAAGTCATTGACAAGTTTCTAGTTCCTCGACGTTTAAGCGAACGTGCTGAAAAATTCGCTCGGTTGGACTCACGACGCCCGTGGAGTAAAACAGGCTGTCCTTGATGAGTGCGGCAGAGAGACATGGGTCATCGCACCGTCTATGGAAGCCCGACCAATCATAGCAGTCACATACTGTGGAAAAGACCCACGAGAAATCAACACGGGCACAGCAACAGGAAAACAACAAGTTGTCGTTGAGTTTGTCCTTTCTGGACGTGGGGCCTCGGAGCGTTGTGCCCTTGATCGACAACACGACGGTGGAGTTGTCCCGGGAGCGAAATACGAAGCCACGAAATCCGTCTTGGTCGTCGTCCCAGCCAAAGGGGAAGCTCTGGACAAGTGGGAACCACTCAGAGGGAATTGTGATCGCTCGCTCGGGGCCACTCACAGCATTGATGTTCCACGAGGGGTCGAGTTCGTACCAGTTGTCCTTCCAGGGGAGCTGATAGGCATTGGCAGCCATCCGTGCGAGCTGCGCGAGGGTATGCCTGTCCGTGACATCGGGTCCTAGGACCCGTGTCTCGACCCATTCCACCGGCTCGCTCTGGGCCTGGTGCATGGACCTCCAGCGAGCATGCTGGAGCGCGTCGTGGGAGCTTGGTCTGTAAACGGTCGTGGGGACCGCCTTCAATGACAGCGTTGGGTGGAAGCGCTGCGGGAGCGAGTAGTGGGCGAGGTGCGGCGTTTGGTCCGTGTCTCGGGCTGTCGCAACAAACTGATGAGGGCGCTCGAACTGCAGTTGTCTTGGAACAGGGTCGGGGCCGGGTGCATGCGGCGTCGGGAACGGCTGTAGCGCGTTGGTGAGAGCAAGAACGGAGAGCGTGGCCAACGAGCGGACGTGCATGGGTCGTCTCGTCACCTGCCTAGAAAAGCGCCGAGGGAAGGAGGTGACACCACCGACTCTAATGATATATTCATATATATATATACTACACGATGTCGGATACGGGTGTACAATTGGATCGTGTCCGGGGATCTCATCCTGTCGCGTGGGACTGGTTTGAGGCGATCCACTGGCGGATGAAGGTGCTGCTCATCTTTGTCTGTCTCAGGATCTCGGCGTCTTCGTGGTCGAGTTTCGAAGAATCTGGCGAAATGACGTCGATCACGAACGTTCGCAAGGTAGGCAGGCCCTTGCGGGCACGCTCCTTGTCGACTAGGATGGAGATGAGATAGAGGCACAATGGACCCAAGCGGGGGCGAGACACGCACTGGTGGCAGCACCGGAGAGCGTTTCCTTGCTGACGACCAAGGCCTGGATGTCGGGATCGGAAGCAGCGGGGCCACAGACGTCCTCGAGGTCGAAAAACGCGTACTCGAGGTCCGGACGAAAGAGCATGAGAAAGGATCTTGCCTTGCGCGCCCTGGTGTGGAATGACTCGAGGAGGTGTGGGTTTGATTTCTTGCCGAGAAGCGCGTCGACTGGAGGGGGTTGAGCAGGACAAGAGGGGCGAACGGCGTGGGCTACCTGTCACACCGACGACGACCTTGCGCGTTGCAATCCAAGCAGCCATGCTGAGGAGAATTTTGTGACCGGCATGGAGATGGTCAAAGGTCCCACCCAGGACGACGACAGGGTAACGTGAAGAGGAAGGGGAGGGGCGAGTGTGCGTGAGCGTGAGGGAAGGGGACTGGGGGGCAAGGGTAGGGAGGAGTGCGTGTGGGACTGCGGAGAGGGAGTCGGGGAGGGCGATGTCTAGGGGGAGGGGTAGCGCGTGGGTGAGACGGGTGGAGAACGGGGGACATACTGTCGTTCACGCGGAAGCAGATGTCGACGGCGGGGGAGATGGCGGCGGGGGGGAGGACACTGTCGAGAAGGACGGAGACGTCGAGGAGGAGGTTGTTCCGCTGGTGGGCAGCTCTGGAGGCCTGGACGTAGACGTGGGCGAGGAGGGTCTGCACCCGGACCCAGCACTCGGCGCGGGGCGTGGATGCGGCGGGGGCGAACGCGTCGGAGAGGAGGACGATGGTGAGCGCGTCTGACGTGGCGGCGGCGGCGGCGGCGATGGCGGGGTCGAGGTGGCGGGGCACGTCGAGGGCGTCGACGGCGGCGACGAGGAGCGCACGCGCGATGGCGGTCATCGTCGGGGCCCCGTGGGAATCTGGTGCTGCCATGTCCATGTCCTCGTCCAGTCGCCCGCGCCCCGCCAGCCTCGACCACGAGTCCGCGCCCCGCCCGCCCCGCGCGACGGGCGACCACCCGCTGTCGTCCCCGCCGACCGTGTCCGTCTTCCACGTCCCCGCCTCCCACACCGCGACCCACGCGGGCGGCATCCTCCCCTCCGCGTCCTTCTTCCGCCCCTCCCGACCCCACCACCCTCCCATCAGGCCCCAGCCCTCCCAGGACTCCGACCTGCGTCCCCTCTCCGACTCTGCCTCCCTCCCCCGTCCCGCCGCCCATCCCAAGCGCAGCCAAGAACCGCTCCTGCCGCTCGTTGCAAACCTGCCCTCCTCTTCCAAGCCGCCTCATTCCGTCTCCCCATCCCCACCCGGCCAACGCCCAAGCCGCTTCTGCTCAGGCATCAAGCGCACCTGGCACAACCTCAGCCTCGAGTCCGCTCCCGACGTGATCCCTCTCTCCACTGCGCGCCCCAGTCTCCACTCTCACTCGGCCGGCCATGACACCTCACACCTCTCCGCTCCCCCCACGCCCCTCGTTCGAGCACCCTCCAGCAGGGCCCCTTCCTCTTCTCCTTCTCCCAACAATCTCTTTATATCAGATCCACCCAAACTCTTCCCTCCTTTGTCTTTTATCCCTTCAACTCCCAAAAGGCGTATCTTTCAGCTATATCCCTCTCGTAATCGTTTCTTCTGCGCCGGCCGTCTCCTCACCGGCGGCGACTCTCCCTGGGCATTCATCGCATCTCTCGCGCTTGTCGTTGCTATCTCAGCCACCTGGTTCTCCACCACCTGTGTTTGGTGGTGGCACAACGAATCTCCTGCCGTCGCCGCTGCCGGCGCTTACATGACCCTCCTTACCATCTCCTGTATGTTGACCACTGTGAGCGTCTTTCATCGCTCGTTGGCGGGTAACCCTTCATGCGTCTCTCACAGGCTTTTCGCGACCCCGGAATCCTACCCCGCGACTTGGACCCCGACCCACCTCTTCCCGCTGCCTCCCCTTCTGATGGTGGCGACAGAGTTCCACTTCCCCGAGACCTCAAGATTCGGACAGACATGTCAGCCATCCCCCCCTCCTGCTCGCTTTCCTTGACGATGACGATTTGTTTCAGCGTGCGCGTCAAGTATTGTCTGACATGCAAAACCTACCGTCCACCGCGGTCCAGCCACTGCAGGATGGTAAGCGACTCCTCTTGGTCCTGTTGCCTACGTGTGTGCCCACTCTACCGCAGTGCAACA
>JBBPMG010000132.1:0-47173 GCA_038090195.1 Boletellus deceptivus
ATGCATGCGTCGTTCATCATCTTTGCGGAATGGCTGCGATTGTCGGTAGAGCAAACTTTCATCTGTGAACATGCTATGATGATCAATCTTTCTCTCAGGATACATCATTCTATTCTCATCAAGGAACTGTAAGCAACGGTACCTGATAAATTCATCCCATAGCAAGTGATTGCATGCATTTCCTTCGTCACTTCATATATATACCTACTCACTTCTTTTAAAATTCGCTCTCGTCAGATTCGAACGTCTAGGTTCCACGTTCTCGATCCCTGCTTGTGTCTAACTCCCAACTGGCCTGGTGAAAATCTGAGGACAGACCGAACGCAATTGCAATTGCAGTGCGAATCGCGATTAGTGATATCGGCGCCATAGCCACATGCCTGGTATTCCGACCATCTCTGAGCACACACCTCTACCACAAGTCCAATCTCATCGCCATCGGATGTGTTCTGTATGAGTGGACTGGTCGATGGTCCTGACTGGTGATGACCATTGGCTACCACCGGCTACCACCGGCTACCACTGACCGTCTCACTGATATGTTTGCCATTTTGATGGCCCACGTATCTATGAGTGACGATGACAAGAGACGTGAGGGGATACTCGCCAGTAGTAAGGAAGACGCCCGGTTAGAAAGGTATGTCAGGCTGAGTGGTCGACTATATACATCAACTGTGAGTTCTGGCCTTTCGGGTGCCAAATCCAACCACTCCCCCCTGGCAACATGTCTCTGATGGAAAATCCCTGCATGGTTTTAATGATTTATTGCACACTCCGGGAGCGCCTTGGATTTCCGTAATTGAAGATAGTCGTCGCACTTACTACTGACCATGGCAACGCTCTCAAACGCCGTGGGCGCCATCACCCGTCGGCGCGCCGATTACAGTCGTTCCAGCAGCAAATGCGGGTGGCAAAGGGAGCAGGTCACTGATCGTTTGGCATGGTTGCCTATGGGACAACCGACATGAGTAAATCGGACGACCACTCTTGATCTCTATCCAAGTGGTGCAGAAAAAAAAAAACTGACGAGCGATTGACAACTCGACTGGAAGTGGCAAGTTACACCGATGCGGGGGCCGGTATCGTCGGGAGGGATCCAACGTTGCCTTCCGGACCCGAAACAAGTAGCTAATCGGTCGCAATTGCACACCTAATCTGACATCGTAGGCAGTACTGCAATCTACGATCTGCACAACGATGACATTTATTACGATGAATCTAGCAAAGGAAATTATGGTAATGGAAGTATACAGTTATAGTTGCGTATGTATCATCATCAAACATCCTTGCACTCCGCGTGTCCATGGGTTCAGGTGGTTATGCGTCGCCGCTTTGAGGCGCGCACATTTTGGTACTCCTCGTCGTCGTCATCGTCACTGTAATCCTCCTCTGCCACGTCAGAACCGTAAAGTTGCTTACGTTTATCGAGGTCAACTTTGCGCAAGGTACGAAGGTGTACGATGAGAGACTTATGGAATTCCGTCTTTGGAAAACGGGTGTTTAAAGTCTCTGGCGGCTCACAGAAATTCACCCTTACCTTTGTGACTCGCCGTTTGCCGTCCACGCTCCTGTCTGGTCGTCTCCGTCTTTCTTTGTACTATGCGACTGCTGTCAGGACTCGGATGAAAATTTCAAGGAGTCGACATATACCTTTCGTTGTTCCTCTACGAGAAGAGCGGACAAGTGTTTGATCCACCGCTGGAGGTTTGACTCCACCTTCCGTTTCTTCGCCTGCATGCTTAATAAAGCCATCATCGCGTTCTCCCCGTCTTCTTCCACGATCGCTTCATCATCGGAATCTGGGATAATATAAGATGTCACCGTGACAGCCGCAGATCTTCTTGGTCGCCTCCGAGATGTCCGGGGAGAAGCGCTTGAATGGGATGAAGCTGGCATCCCCGTAAGATACGTTGGACGAGACAAAGTGGGAGGACTGGTTTCCTTCTTGATATCATTCGCCTTTATACGGGATTTGCAGGAGCGCTTGACATCCGACGGAGAGGCTCGTTTTGAGAGATAGTCTTCCTCACTGAAAAAGAACTCGGCTCCAAACTCGATCTCATGATAGAGGCACCAATTCTACCAAGGAGAGCTTAGTGCTAAAACGAAGTTAGATGGATGGTGGAGCTCACTGGCGCTCGGCCTAGATGTGCGAGTAGCTTGAAGTGTTTAAGAGTAATGGGAACATGCGTTGACGCAGTTGCATATCCTACACCAGTCGGCGAAAGATAGAGGTGAAGAAGCTAGAAGAGTGTTTGAGTAAAGTTCGCAGAGGGCAATACTGACATACCGTAGTGTTGTTATTAATCACAGCATGAGTCATGAATACCGCCATCATAGGACTGTATGGGTCATAATATTCTTTGGCCCACTTGCCCACTGGTAAAGACTCTGCTGGTGCATGAGCGCTGTCCATTTAAAGGAGTGGTCCGGAAAGCACTCACCAACGGGGAAGTCCAACTTTCCGTTCACATCAGCGCCATAAATGCTATAATAGTATGACCTTCTACGAGATCGAGTCGGTGCCATCTCATCTTGACGGATCATGGCGGACAACGTATCCTGCCCTATCATCCCCTACGGGTGGTTCAACGCAACATCAACATATAACGATTAGCTACGAACCAAGTCAGGCCCATCGACCATAGCGGACGTTTCCTCGAATTCCTCAACCGCAAATTCACCTGGATCTTCCCCCTGACCATCCACCTCTGCTTCTGTCGATTCGCCGGGAGAAGAGGTAGGAACTCCAGAAGCCTGGTTCGACGACCCGGCTCGGATCATCTTTGCGTTACTAAAGTCTCGACATAGCACTGCTTCATAGGCGCCGCATGCTTTCTCGTCTTCAACTGGCGGAAGGTCATCCATTGACAGCGAGTATCGCCTCACAGCGGCATCAGAAAGAACGGCATGTAAAGAGTAACACTCGGCAAGCTTGCGCAGAGTCTTGCCCTGAGCGGAGTGAGTTGACGGAACATGCACAGGAGCGTTCGTACCTTGCTTCCGATCTCCAAGCATCTGGTTGCAACATCTAACGCGAGGTCCTTGATATCTTTCTCACTCATTTCCATATCTTCTTTTGCATACTCGAGTAGAAGAGCATGTTTCTCCAAAAATGGGTTGATCATAATATTAAACAGATCCTCCCTCGTCACCGGGAACAGACCGATCGTCTCCAATTTTCCGCGGAGGGATGTGATAGCTTCGGGTGTAGTAGAGCCCCACGTGCCGTCAGACAGACATACGGTTAAAAGCATAACAACGCGGACCGTTGGGTCAGAACTGGGAAAATCGGTGTACAGTTGCCGCAAGACATTAATGGTGTATGCAAATGTGATCGAACGCGATTTCACAAAAAGCTAGAAAGGTGAATATGTAAACGCGCGCCCGTCGAATCTTAATCCACGATCTCACCTTCATCAACTCAGTGACGACGGGACTGACAAGAATGAGCGGTCGCCTGAGAGATCAACCGAAGCGACTTACCCGAGTTTGAACAACAGTTCTCCTGAACGATCGAGTACCTTGAGGGCCCGATATGCGGATTCGTTACTCTTGGCTTCCATACAAATTTCTGCTGCCACCGTACGACTCAAAAACATTCTGCCCGGTCCAATATGAATATCATGTTCCGTTCAGCTTGAATGGAAAGTAACCTTGGATCTAGGCGCTTCAGTTCCCGAACGTTGCGTATGATATCATCGGTTCGATCACCGCTGTTAAGCGCCTGCTTCTCGAACATCTTGCGGAAGACAAAGTCACGGTACTGGATCACCTGGTGAGAAATTGGCGAGGCAACCAGCTCTTATGTACCTTTGGATCCATGCGAAACCCGTTGGCTTCCGCATACGGTAGTAGTCTCGGTTCGATGGCGAGCGCAATCGGCAGTTGGGCCATCAAAGGATCCTTGACAGTCATTTGAGCAAATACAAGCGCAGAGATCAAGTCACACACCTTCATGCTGAACGGAATGAACTAGACGCCAGTCGTACACCACACAGTTCCGGAAGAAGGAACACGCACCTTGTACTTTTCCAAAATCTCACGCACATCCATCCAGCCTGTTGTCTTCAAATCCTGCGGGAGCCTGCTCTCCTTGAGAAAGGAATGAAAGATGTAACCGTCGTCTTCGTTCTTTCCGAGAGGTATTTCATTGAACAACTCCGAGGTGACTTTCATGAAATGCGTGAACACGGGAAGGGAAATCGACCTAACCCACGGTGTCTTGATAAAGTGGCTTGCAGAACGGAAGTAGTGGTGAATGGCGACCTGGATGATGTAGCGAGATACATAGGCGCCACTTGATACCAGGATCTGAAAGGGGGCGCATATACTCTGCGGGGGATCGAAGGGGCAAGGACGGAAGAGACGTACGTTGATGACCTGGTCGTTGAGGACCCTTCCTCGACCTAGAGCCCAGAACATGGCGTCCATGTGACCGTATCGATGGAGAAAGTAGTGCGCGCGGACATAGGGATCCTTGGAGACCCGAAGGAAGCGTTTGGAGACGAGGATGAGGTTGGTTGGATCGTTGAGTTCGTAGATGATGAGATGGATGATATCGTCTGGAGAATGCTGAGGGATGTGTGATGGCTCACACCGTCGAGAAAACGCACCGCATAGACGCTCCATAGGCGAAGGGCGACGGGGAGGGTGGAGAGGGAAAACGGTGCAGAAAATCGGGGATGGGATTGGTCGATGGCGGGGAGGACGAGGCGTTTAAAAGAGCGCGGTTTGTTTGGGGGGGTGGTGGTCGGGAGTCAAGCTGTCGTGCAGGCCACTCGATGCTACGACTATCGGACTTCCAAATTTGAGCACTTCGCGCACATCTTGGCCGGACCCCGCAGACTCGCAGCCACGGCTTGCTGGCGCTGGACGCGGACGAGCGGCAACACAAAGCGCGCGGTGCGGCCAGACCCGCGCTGGGACGGTGCGATACAGACGTCGAGGAGATACAGCATGCCGGCATGTCCTCAGAAAGTCCTCTTATAGTAACTCCTCCAGACCCGCCAGGCCAACTTCCAATCCCGGACCTGCAGTCTGCGATCGTACACATCGAAGCCGACCTCCTCCAATCGAGCGAGTATGTGCGCAACCGGAATCTGCACCCAGTCAGCGCGTCCACCGTCGCACAGCAAGTGACCTACAGCAGCAGCAAACACCGGCATCGCCTCCTGTGGCACCTTGCCCCCCGCCTCCCGAAACATGCCCCGCGCGGTCAGAAGGTGGTCGTTGGCGATAGTGGCAAGCTCAAATACTGCATCTTCCAGTGCCTTGCTGTTCTCGCCCTTGGTGAGCACCTCCTGCTGGTTCACACCATGTCTGGCTGTGATCTCGGCCGGGATGACCACCGTCCCCCTGGACGCGTGGAACGGAAAGGCGCGCAGCAGCGTCGTGAGCGACTGGGCCACACCGAGGTGAGACGCGGCGTGAGAGAGAGTGGCGGACGGCAGGTTCAAGAGCGAGAGCAAAAGATACAGGAAAGTCGAGGCAGTGGATTCGGCGTGCGAGGTCAGCGACTCCATGGTGAGATGCGACCGGGCATGCAACTCTTGTTCCTATACGACACATCAGTCTTTGAGTAGAACCTCGTCCGGAGCGACGACCGACCCTGGCTTCAATGATCCGCTGAAAGTGATACGGCGCCAGGCGACTCCGCTGCGTTGCCTCGCAGAGTGCAAGCGCGATGGGGTGCCGTGGTGGCCTGCGCTGCCAGGAGCTAGATGGCATCCAAACACGCACTGTCAAAAAGCGCGACTTACTGCAACGATGTCCTTCACGGCGTCTCTCCAGAACGCCAGCCGGGCCTGCCCAAGTGCTGTCTGCGACGCGGTCTCTTTTACCATGGCCAACTCTATCTGGAGTAGCAAGCCTCAATAACGGACGGACGGGCGGACGGGTACGCACATAGAAGGCCCTCAAAGCATAAAATGCGCCTTGGTACTGCCGAGGGTAGAACTGCGAGGTGAGGTAGCCTTCATAGTCGTGTCTTCGAACGAGCTCCCTGCAATACTCGGTCGGGTTCGACGTCCCTGCTTGCGCACGGGCCCTGGCGCTCGCAGCGAAGCCACGGACTGCAGAGATACGGGATCGCTGCCACGGCCCACGACATGTTCCAAACGGCATCATAGCAGAGTCAAGTGGCCCGCTGAACCCGGCCCCTTGAGCCGGGGGTGCCAGGGGTCAGACTATCAGGACCCGAGAGGATCCACGCCAAGCCCTCAGCCATCCATCAGCGGCATGTCCTCCGGGAAATCTGGGCTGCAGAAAGAGGTCCTTGCCCTGTACAGACGGCGAGTGCGGCGACCCGCTTCCACCCCCGCAGCTCACTTCTCCACCAGGGCACTTCGCATGGTCCGAACGAAACCGCCCCACGCCCAACCCAACTTTGCCCTCTACGTACGCTACACATTCCGCACCCAGGCCTCCTCGGTGTCCCCCCGCAACGTCGCCGCGATCGAGCATCTCCTCAGGCGCGGCACGCGACAGATAGAGACGTACGAAAACCCCTCCATCAAAGACTGCCAGATCTCGCAAACCATGGTGGATTGGGCGGAGCGCAGACCCCTTGGCCCGTAATCGCACTCGCTCGCAGTTGTATTAAACACGTCTAATACAAACGCCCATCAAGAGTGTCGCGACGCCGCGCGTCGTGCCGCCATCCGCTCTCTTCGCGTCGTGCGACGAGCTGGCTCCGGGACCTTCAGTAGCTCCTCCTGGGACATGGCCCCCTCCCGAGACAATTTCTCGTAGTGCAACCGCCGCTCGTTGAGAACAAACTTGAGGCGAGCCATCGACTTGCGACACTAAGCACGACCAGTAAGTCGACGGACCGAACAAGAGACCAACGACCGACCATCCGATCCATGATCGGCGCGGCAAGCGCTTCCGGGTTCTGGATACCCATTCGTCGTGCCTCCTCCCGCTGCGTCGCGAGCAGGTTGCGCTCGCGCAAGAGAACATACCACAGTGTGTGCAAGTCTCTGAAGCTCTTTCGCCTCAGTTCGGCAGCATGCCAGGGTCGCCCTACCAGACCAGACTAGAGTCAGCCCCACGCGCAACGCCGAATTCTACCGCCAGGACACAGTGCGCACCGGATTCCGTGAGCGACTCTCTCGCCTCCAGCGTTTCGTGCGTCACCGCACCGTCCGCCGCCTCTTTTTTGCGGAAAAACGCCCAGAGCCCGTGATTCGGGTCAACGTCGATACCCAGATGCGGTCGTTTTTGAGATTTCGTGGTTGCGCTCTCTGCAGGGGGGGCGGGTTGAGGAGTCGCATGTACGGCGGCTTGCGTCGAGTTCCATCGTATTTCGTGAAAAACACGTAGTACACGCAAAGCTCGTGCCGGTTGGAGGATACGAGACATGGCCGTGCAAACCAGTCGACTCGGCTACGTGCAACAGGTCTCTGTAACACAGCCACAGACAAGAACGACCTCGCATTCAGTCGATGGTATCATCACAAGACCCGACCGTACTCTTCCGTCCTCGTAGCGTGAATGTCTCAGACCAGTCCCTTTGCTTCCTCACCGATTTCCCCTCCACGAGCATAAACGCGTCCTCCGCCACGAGCATGTACGGGTCTGAGAGTGCATTCACGGTCGTTTGCAGGGACGCGTTGAACAATTCCGGCTTCTCCAGCGGGTTCAGCAGCAACCGTGTGGAATTGATGAAATCCGGTCCCAGACCACTGGCAAGGCGCAGCCTCATCACGATTATCAGCATGGCGAACGACACGATGATGTTGACAAGGAGAATGTATGTCCCATACGTCGACGTGAATAGGACACCGAGCATCGTAGCGGCCACAGTGGTCGCGGGCCCGTTGGGAGTCACCAAGCCGCTGAGATTGCCGGTTGAGAACATTGCAGCGCTGTAAGCGCCGACTGCCATGTTCAGAACCGTACTCCAATGGCCATGACGCCCGTCTGGCTCGGACTGGATTTCCTGGTTAACCAAGACCGCAAAGTCTGAGAGAGATGTGCCAAATGGGCAGGCGCCCATGAACGGGGGCATGGTGGTGTTGCAAATCACGCTGACAACGTCTTCACCCCACCGACTGCCTGTCGACATCACGTTGGGCCACGACGTCCCGTTCAGTGCAAACTCCGAGTATTTGCCAAAGGATGTGAGTACGCCCCCCATGATGATCGCTGTAGCGTTGACCCGAAAGGTCGAGTTATATTCAGGTTGGTCGACAACAATGATGGAAAGCGTCTGATTGTCGGACCCGTCAAACCATAGCTCGCCGGTGGAGATGGAACTTTGTACGCAGGTGCTGAGATTCTGAGCAGTGGACGGGACCGCGGAGAGAGGCTCTATGGAGATATTGACACCATTCATCATGGCCATCGTTGAGAAAGAGTAGTAGTCGAGTCGCTGGTTGGTGTTCAAAGAAGGAAGAGGAGGGTAATAGATGACCGCCGCCTGCCCCGGATCTGTCGCTGCATTAGCACCGGTGATATTAACGAGACCTGTGGTGTCGGCCAACTCGAGACACCACGACGATATGACAAAGTTTAATTGCTCGATCGCTGGGATGACCCACGACTCAGAGTCTACAGTCGGCTGATCGAGCGGCCCAAAGGGTACCGTGATAGCTTCGACGGTCGCAAAGGGTCCCATCTCCCAGCTATTATTCACCGTCAAGCCCGTAGTCAATGCCAAACCCCAGACGGCCGATAAGCCAAGCAGAGGCAGCTCCACGCCATGCAATGCCATGTAACCAGCGAGATTCCCGATGGTGGGATTGCTGTAGACGGCAACTCGTTGACTACGAAGACCACCTCTGGTAAGCTTGAACAGCACATATCTCTTCCCAGCCACCATTATCACAGCCGATGTGATGGCCAGAGAGAGAGCTGCTATTACCCGCTGCAGGAACAACAAAGGTTCGCTAGGCGTGAAAAGGAAGAAGGGGCTTGCATTGACTTGTGCGTGGAACACAAGGGCAACAAGGACGATGGACGCTGCAATGAAAAGCAAAGAACACCACAAGACGAAGAGGTCCGTGGCGTCAGCCAACCAGGCCAACTTTGCAGAGGGCTTTGAGATTGACTTTGGTTCCATCAAGGGCAGCTCCATGTCGTTGTCTTCTGTGACTTCTGGAATGTCTTGTGAGCCGGGAGGAAGAGGAGGTGATGCCTATGATAAATGATCAGGTAAACATCGTGAACGGGAGCTGCTAGGCGCTCACCCTGAGGGGGTCAGAGACACTGTGAGAAACATGGGGTATCATGTATGTTGTGTCTGAAGTTTGAGGGGGGGAAGGGGTTTTAGATTCATGCTAGTGTCTCGAGAAACGAACGACAGCAATGGACATTACGTTAATAGTACAGCATGCTGGCCAGTGCCAGCACAATGGGGCGTTGGGATCGGGGATACGTCGAACTTGATCGGTTGGCCGGGCACGAGGAACGATCGCACGGGTCTATCCATAGCGGTGCGGTTAATTTGTCCCTTTCTGGTGCACACTCGCTCGGTGGGGCAGAGATGGCGTTAATTCACGGAATACCACATCACTAGCGAGATTACTGACAGCGGGATTGCTGTAGACAGCGACTCGTTGCTACGGAGGCCGCCCCTGAACACCACATGTCGTTTTCCATAATCACGGCCGAGGTGACAGCCAGGGAGGGCGACGGCATCACTCGTTGTAGGGTTGAAGAGGCCTTGCCAGCGCTATCCGCGATCATTTGTATATGGAGGACAAGAACAGTAAAGACAACGCCTATGATGAATGATGGGATTAAATTTGCGGACAGGATCCGGCAGCGTTCTCTTTGAGAGGATAAGAGACACTGTGAGGGTACGGGGTCTCATCAGTGTCATGTTCTACGCGTCTTGGTGATTTATGTCTGAGGCTTGATGGGGGCGAGGGATGTCGAGTCCATACCTTGGTTTTACGTACCAACACTCACAGCCATGGTGGTCCTTTTAGGGCAAATTTCGGAATGGAAGGATTTTCAGACGCCCATGGTTTCTACTTGGAGTGGAACGTCAACGTACGGACTTCGAAAGGCTGTTCGGTGGCCTCAACGCGGCCAAGTATACTGCTTTGCTTAATTTCTTGCAGTCGGATCACCTTGTTGATTGTTCGGCGAGAGGCACGCACGGGAGTCCAGCGGATCGTTGGGGAGCATGGTCCTTTCAGCCTGGCAGCCAGACTAACTCTCCCACCTCTATCGCCTATCTGTCGTCCTTCACAACCTTTTCAATCTTGCCCCCCCCAGGGCTCAACACCACGCATTCCTCGTCCTGAACACGACCAGCTTGTGACCCCCCCCTTCTCTCTTGTTCGATACACGAGGTATAAGCATCGCGGACTGGAAGCCTCTTACAGGTGCGTTCGATCGTCCCTCCGGCGCGGCCTCCGGGAGTTTTCGAGATTAGATCATGAACGGCTCGTCTTCCTTCCGTTCGTCTCCAAGCAATTCTCGACCGTCCAGGCACGTTGAGCGACTCGGTTGGTCGGAGAGTGAGGGCACCAAGTATCCCGGATAAACGTACGCGTCGAGTGGTCCAACTTTCGAGCGTCGATGTCGAGGACAGGTCGATCGGTCGACCGAACATGAAGAACAGTTGCACAAGTCTGCATACATAAAAAAAAAACAGTGATGGTGCGTGTAGGCGAGGACGGAGGCATGGTGTACTAACCTGTATTGTCCTTTCTGGTGAACATTCCAACCTTGACAGTACTCATACACGCGCTCGGCGGGCCATCCCTCAGAAGTCCTGTCGCACGGATTTGCTCCGCGCCTCTTCAGACCTCGTGCTCGAACGGATCATGGCTATGTTCCTCCACGGAGACACCGACGCGACAGATGCACGCTCAGCAGGAACGGGGAATTCGCGTCGGTCGGTTGCAAGGGAAACAAGTTGCCATCGTGCATAACGAAATACGCTCGGGCGCTGGAACGTCGATAGAAATGCATATATTAACGCCAGGGCAACGAATATTGATGGAAGGAGGAATCTCTCTCCCAAGGTAACACCTATGGGAGGACCAGAGACTACCAAGCTGGGGGTTTGACGGGAGGCAAGGGGTCTCCAGATTCATATTCGACTCTAACGCACTTTACCAGCCGCCCAGTCGGATCATGACCGTGTTATAGCGGCACCTCCAGACCAGCTGTGATCGCATTCCAACGGGGAGGCCCGCTACTATGGTTGCACTTACTCTCATTTCCCAGTGTGGCAAGAAAGGTAATCGACCCAGCTGGATGAACAGACATCGCGCACACTGTGTCAATGGCCCTCGTCACGTGTCCGACGAAGTGCTTTGGGGCAACGGAGAACTCGTCTCTGGTGGTCATGGATATTGGCTGGTACATACCATCTTGAACGGTCTGTCCGCGATTTGGTCTCTTAAAGAGGACGGAAATGATGATAGAGGGGATGAGTATCAGGTGTATAAGAACTACTTTTTTGGCTTCTTGGCTGATGCAGGGGTGAGTTTGAAGTTTGAGCGCGATATCAATGCAAGTACCTCCGTATTTACTCCTCGACTGCGTACGACCGACGACGCCACCAAAGTCTAGTGCGCCACGAACAACTTTGTACCTGTACAAGGATGCTTCAGTGTGCTCTCGTGGGGAGCCGACGGAGGGGCCATACCTAACACCGGGCAAATCCTGTGTACGACCGCCGCGCACCATGACCACGCTGTGCTCCTGTAAATTATGACCTTCGCCGGGAAGGTAGGCCATGATCGAGTTTCCGTTGGACAACTTGACACGGGCAACCTTTCGCTTGGCAGAGTTCGGTTTCTTGGGCTTCATGATGAAGATCTGGGTGCAGACGCCCTTTTTCTGAGGACAGTTGTCGAGGAGGGGCGACTTGGGGGGGCTGATTTTCTGCGGTTTCTTTCGGCGCATGGCTTGGTTAAGCGTCACGGAGAGAGATGGCGAGGCACTGAACGCGCGCGACGGGGCGAGAGCGGGGGCGATGCGCGAGCATGGCGAGAGGCCACGGAGGAACGAAAGCATGGCGCAGGCGTCCGGGGGTGCTCGAAGGGACCGTGTAGCCCAAACGGACGATGATGTAACCCCATCTGCCGCGTAGAGGCCTGCCCTAGAGTCCCCTATAGGCGCGTCTTTCCGCGCTGGCCTTCCTACATGCGCGGCCGTCCCTCCTCCAGCAAGCCCCGTCAACGCGCTCGGAGGGCACCGTCGTCGGACCACATCGAAGAAGAAAGCGCACACTCGCAGCAACACGCCGAGGATGTCGACAACAACGACGGCTTGGAGGACGACGTCCAGCCGGCCCGCAAGTCAGCGACGGTGAAAAAGGAAAAGAAACCAAAGATTGCTCGTGACGACCGCAAAGGCCCCACAGCCGGTCCCTCCAAGTCAAGGCACGATGGCAGGGCGGACGGCGACGACGGCGACAGAATCGACATTGAGAACTTTCGTGACCAGCCTTTGGATCGGAAGGAGGCAGCCAAGCTGCACGGCATAGCTCAAGACTGGGAGATGATCCGAAAACAAATCCATCAGAGTTCTTTCCGGCTTGTCAGAGACGTCGCAGTCTCGCTCGCAGACGTGATGGAGGGCGACGAGGCTGGAGAAGTGGGTGTCGCCATCTCCCCCCACCGTTTCTACCGCTCATGTGGCCACTGGTATCAAAGGCGCTGGACGAGGTTGACTCCATCATGAAAAAGCTCCTCGATATCGATCAGGAAATGCGTTCTCATGAAGCAACATTAAGCAATCTCCACCAGTCCCTTATGCGTGGGGAGGTCGTGGTGCGCCGCTGCTCTTCCATCACTCACTCGATCGTTGGATAACACCTTTTAACAGGAAAACGTGCTTGAGACGTATGGACACGGGGTGAAACGACAGGTGGACGAATACAACAAAAAGACCACACGTCAAAAGTATGCTTCCAGTGAAATATACGTCGAGTTCAGACAACGGATACACGTGCGTTTAGTGTACCACCTTGCGAAGTCCGCTGACGCCCGGCGCTTAGGAGGTGCAGAATCCCGGACAGAGAATACCTCCCATCAGTGAATTCGTCCCGAGAGGTTTGTCTCGGCGATGAATGAAACCCCACCATAGTTGACAATGATCCACAGAGGATGGTGATCCTAGCGACGATGACGAGGAAGTGGAAGTTGGTGGTGTTACACAGGACTACAAATGCCCCATTACACTCAGGGTCTTGGAAAACCCCATGACGTCGTATGTGTCATATGCCCTCTGCTGTGAAATGATCTACTCAGTGTCCTGCTACGATCAGTCAAGTGTGCGGCCATTCGTATTCCCGCGCCGCTATTCGGGAATTCCTGATGAGTGCGGGAAGAGATGGAAAGCTCTGCCCGGCATCTGGTTGCAACAAGCGGATTACTATGGAACAACTCAAAGACGACAAGGAGCTAGAAAAGAGGATCAAGATTGCCGCGAGAAGACAACAAAGACAACAAGAGGAGAGCGAGGAAGACGACGACCAAGTGATAGAATAGGTTGTATTTATCGTTAGCAGTAGTCGCATATCGCCGTGCTTAATTTGAATCGCCTTTCTGACAACTGGCAAAGGACAATTTGCGTATCGTACTCGGCAAGTCCGATGGACGTGTGATCCTTTCAGCCTGACAGCCTGACCAGCCCTCCCGCCTCCCTCACCTTTCGTTCCCTATCCATATTGTCCCTCACAACCTTTTCGATCTCACACCCCAGAGCCCAACACCACGCATCCCGCTCGACCTTGTTCCTTGTCCTGAACACGATCAGCTTGTGAGACCCTTTGGACAGACGAGGTATAGGTGTCGCAGGCTGAAAGCCCCCCGCAGGCGCGTTCGGTCGTTCTCCCAAACGCGCAGCCGCCGGGGACTTGCGATACCAGATCACGAACAGCTCGTCTTCCTCTCGTTCGTTCGTCTCCAACCCGTCCTCGTACCGGCGAGGCAGGGTTACCGACTCGGGACTGTACTCGCTCGGTCGGAGAGCGAGGGCAGCAAAATATCCCGAGCAGACATACGCGTCCAGCAGCCCAATCTCTTTCGAGCGGCGATGATGCAGCGTCGAGGTCGGGGACACGTCGAACTTGATTAGCCGACCAGACACGAGGAACAGTTGCACGAGTCTAAACATATCATCGATGGCGGTGGGTGCGGGCATGGACGGGTGTGTGGCGTACTGACCTGTATGCTCCCCTCAACCCCTTTCTGGTAAACACTCTCCCGGCCTTGACAATGCTCCTACACGCGCTTAGCGGGCACCAGTTGTACAGTGACGTCAGGACGGGCAATTCAGTGTTCAGCGGTGGTTCTGGGGGTGATGGGTGTCCGCCGCCATGAGTGCATTTTCCTATTCGTGGGGTCAGTCGTGCACGAGTGCTCGTCGAAAACGCCACATCCATCTCATCTCTGACATCTACATGATGGCGCCGGGTCCAGTATGCAATGAGGGCACGGAGCCTCGTTACCCATTCAATACAGTCATGCGCTGAATGTGCCTACGGAGGAAAAAAAATGAATCAAGACGTCATCCAGAGGGAAACAAACACGCGTCTTGCGTGCATACGAAACGCACCTCAAACCGTATGACTCTGCCGGAAGCGAGGAAGATGTCGAATGCCCGCCTAAGATGTAGCTGTGCTCTGTCGTGCGCCAAAGCGTGCGGATGGTGCCCCCCCTCATCGCTCGCATCCACCGCATCGCGAGCGACATGCTCACCGTCGTCTTCTGACAACGGGCCGTACGCCCTCTTCACAGCGCGGATGCTTCGAAGGTCCAGTGCCCCATGTGCAGCGCGGATCTGCTCTGCACCCCTCCAGACCTCGTGCTCGAATAGTGCGCGGCTGTATTCCTCCAAGGATGGCTTCAGCCCGGACATCAAGCGAGACAGGTGCGCGCTCGGCGGGATCGGCGGGTTTGCGTCGGTCGGTCGTAAGGAAAACAGGTTGCCGTCGTGCGTCACGAGATACACTCGGTGACGACCTTGTTGCCTGACCCGGTCCAGATACCCCTCCATGGCGGGTGGTTCGTACATCTTTCTGCCTGTCTCGTGGTGAACGTCATCCGGAAAATGCTCTCCAATGCGTAGCTCCAGGCGAGCCGGCCTGAGTCCCTAAAAGTAGCCACGACGGCATATCAGGCCTCCCCGTCCAAGATTGAAGCAGGATAAGAAAAACAACTGAACCTGTCGAAGAGACAAACCAGAAAGGACGGCCCACGGTCGCACGTTTCCATCGATGTCTCGTTCCTGCCACACCCAATCGAGCTGGTCACCAAATCTCCATGCGAGCTGCAACTTTTTTCCTGCCTGCAGTTCGCGTTCTAAGAGTGATTTCCAGCTTCTAGAGACTGGGCCAGCGGAATGATGCTCCGAGGAGAGGGTGCGTTGTACCAAATCAATAATATTCCGATAACTGAACGTATTATGTACTTTGTCGAAGTCGAAGGCCTCGTGCGCTGGGACGTCGATAGAAATGCGCATGTCAACGTCGGGGCAACGAATGTCGATGGAAGAAGGGATTTTCCCCCCGAGGTGACGCCTACAGAAGCACTGTCAAAATAATATGGTCAGGTTGGCCCGAGGGTACGCACCAGAGGTGCCATAGCCAATCTCGCGCTCTGGTTCGGCTCTTGGCTTTGAAGACAAAGACGTTTGTACCTTCTTTTGAAAGACGAAGAAAGGAGCGTGCCCTAGAATACCGCTCTCGCACGGGTGTGGGAAGACACAAGATACAAAAGGTAAGATCAACGAAAGAGTACAGAGAGACTGAGGTTCGTCCTAAAGTCAAGGGGATCACGAAAGCGAGATGTTTGTGTCCCGTGAGGTACTCTTTCCCCGGAATGGTCTGCTTAGATACGATCAAACGGAAAATTGCTGTGATGGCGTTGTAGACCCACATAATCTTCATACAACTCTAGCCTGTCTCTCCTCCACACAACCAGAAATTCCATGCAATCTTCGTGAAACATATGGGTCGTCTGACGATTCTGAGCCTCGTCGAAATAGCTGGGAAGGGATTCAGACTTGGTGTAACATACTCTGACGAGCATCCTATCTTGGAGACCGTCAAGAGGGTGACACGGAGCGTCGAAAAGGGAAACAGACCTCGGAGAAAAATATCGCCAGAGGATACCTGAGATGAGGACGTGTCCGCAGACGTTCCGGCGCCGCTCCCGGCAACTTCGTCTCCTTGCCTCGCGAGCACGGCAGTGGGAGAGGCGGGCCCTTCATCAGCCCGTTCATTACCATTTGAAGCCAATCTTCTGAGATCAACGCCATCAAGGGATGGTCCGCGCTCCTTTGGCCGCAGCGGCACCTTGCGCTTGGCATCCCGGTCGAGAAGGGAAATGCCGCGACGTTTGGTTCTCGGCTTACTGGAAGAAGTTTCTGCTGGACGCTTCAAGATGGACCTAGGGGGATCACTCCCCTGATGCTGTTCGGTAGGCACAGAAGCCGGTGCGAGCAGCGGCGAACCCGAAGAAAAGGCGGACAAATCGCCGGCGTATTGATCTGGAATGCTGATGGAAGAGGACGCTGAGCGCTGTGGCGATGGTGGGGACAGGTGTGATTGTGCGGTCCAGTATGAACGTGGACCGATGGACGAGAGTGCCGTGGTCGACGCGCCAGGCGCCTGCGAATCGTGCTGGGGCGCCTCGGGAACTTGGACGGGGGCCGGGGTGGGTGCGTGGTGGTCGAGCACGCTCACGCCGAGGATATTTCCCACTTCAAAGGTGGTGCCCACCCAGTGCGCGGAACGGTGGGTCCGGTGTCGCAGGGCGCGCGTCCAGGGACACTCCTGCCATCGGCCCAGCAGCTCGTCGCGCACGTTCTCGCGTGCATGGTCGTCCCAGTCTTCTGCTTTGCCGCCCTGGCGGAGGAAGAGGGCGCGCGCGTTGCGCTCCAGGACGTCGCGGAGGGCAGAGAGGTAGGACGGATGCAGGGGGTCGTCGTCGCCGGCCACAAAGGGGATCATGTCGTGCATGGGGGCGAGCAGCCTGGCGGGCAGGGGGCCGAGGAAGAGCCGGGGCGACGAGGAGGGCTGGGCAGACATCTGGTGGCGAGAGGGAGGTCGGTTGGCCAGAGTGACGTCACGGCTGGTGCAGCGAGCGGTGATGCAATTATAACATGATACGCTAAGACAAGACGACGGTACACTCGACGTTCACTGCTTTATTTCCGACGGCTTGGTCCCGTGGTAGAGGATGTCGTGGGACTGCTGCACAAACCTTTCCGCTTCGGGTCTCTCAAACCTGGCAAACGTCAATGTCCGCAAGGCACCGCGAGCGCAGCGACACGCACCCCAACTTTGTGCCCTTGACAAACATGTCCGGCTCACGGAACGCGAACGGGTTCACGTCCTTGGAGGGGTCGAGATTGGCCAAGCTGTGGTTGACGAACCGGTGCGTGGACTCGTCGCTGCGGACGGCGTAGATGACATCGAGAAGCTTCGCATCGGGTGCCAGTCGCCAGTAGTCGATGGCAATCGCAGGCGCCGGCATGTCGGCCCATTTCTGCAGGTGGCCGGCTTCGATCTCCTGTATGCATCGCGTACTTGCACGACCCCGATCAGCCAAGCTGAGAATCGCCTCGCGAAAGCAGCACCCACTATGTCATCACGGCCTCTTCTTCCAGGTGTCCCACGAATCTGTGACAAGATCGAGGGGAGATCATGTAGGCGAGGACTGAGGGCAGTGCGTAAGGCGAAGCCAAGGGGACACGAGGCGTACGTACAAAAAATATTGAAAAAAACGCCTTGCGCGCCGAGAACCAGTGCACGGAAAAACAGAGTGGGTTGTTTGAGTGTCATAAACGTCCTTGATGGGATGCGTGTGTCAGTCATCAGCACGGAGGGAATAGGACAATGGGAGCACACATTAGGTGCATCCGCTCGTTCTCTGCTTCCTCGAGCAGCGTGTGGATCCATCCAGAATCACGTCGCTAATGGGAGCACGGTTAGCATTCGGAGACGAGAGGGCTGTGTCAAAGGCATACCATGAGTCTGAGGCTGCCGAGATGTCTGAGCATGGCCGCGACCATGCCAGGCACTCCGGCGATTGTTTCGAGGAACAAGATGCGTGATAGCCAGGCCTCTTCCCCAAGTATATAGCCCTTTTCCTTGAGCTCCTGAGTGGACATGTTGTGATCGCGCGGAAGCGGTTTGTGCTTGTACCCCGACACGAAATCGAAGCCCCATCTGATGTGCGGTGAGGAATGGGACCGGGCGGAGGCCGAAGACGAACCTAGCGAGCCTGACAAGATTACAAGCAATCCTGTCAGAGATTGTCTTTGCTTCTCTATGGAGGATCTGCGGACAGCGCGTCAGGAAGGAAGGAGGAGGGCCCGAACACGACGTGCCTCAACAGACCTCATCTCTTCCTCCGAGTAGACTGGGTGGAACAGCACCCAGTCGCCACGGACCTCCTGGGGCACTGTGCTGACCGCATCGGCCTGGGTGAGCGCGGACTGGGACGCTTTCTTGTCCTCTGTGCGGTGGTGAGCCGGTCCCCCGGGCGGGTGCGGACCACGGACTCACTTGTATGGAACCCCTCGGTACCCACGTCGGCGTGCTCGAACGGAGGCTTTTTGGCAAGCGAGTCGTGATCGGATATCCCGGAATGGAAGGAGGCGGCGAAGCGCCAGGGCTGGGCCGAGCAGCCAGCCCGACGGAGCGCGGCGCGGGCGACGAGCGGGTGCTGGCGCAGTGCGATGCTGGCGAGCGCAGACATGGTCAATGCGAGAGGCGATGTGCACTCGGTCCTCTTTTAACCCAAACGCGGCCCGAGGCGTCCCGACGAGGCTTCCGGGATGGGCCGCTCTGGGCTCGTGTCGCCCGAGGCTGTGCTCGACGTCGGTCGGTGCCCCCGTCCACGTCCCCCACCACCGCTCCAGGCCTGGGTGAGTGGGCACCGTGTGCATGCGCGCCGACAAAACGGGACTAGTGTGGGGGCCGAAGAGTCTATCATCGCGACGGCGACTGCATGCCCTGCCCAATTGGTCGTGTGGTCAGGACACCGATCCTGTCTGGACACCGGCCGCAGTCGCATTTGACGACGAAACACGCGCATCAAAATGGAAGATCTGATATGCAGGCGTGTTTGTATGGGTACACTGCACGACGGCCAATCAACAGGGCAACAAGAGGCTGTACGGAGACCAGCTGGCTCGCAAAATGGCGCCCTCAGGGCTGGTAGCAGACGGCCGGCGTTGCAGCCAGTCGTGGGTAACGAGAAGCGTCTGCGGGGTCGTCATCGCGTTCGCACAGTCATTCGAGCTTGGGACCTCCAGGTTCGCTCGGATCATGAAGAGGTGAGGCAGGGGAGATAGTTGGCGATCTGATATGAAGAGAGAACATGATGCATGAGGCGGCTGTCTGGCAGGGACGGCCGGGCAGGCAGGGCCCGGGAGACAGGCCGGGCGACGCTCCAAGACTGCGTCGGCGACGTGGGCGTGGAGGGCTGGCGATGGCCGGAGACGAATGGGGAAGAGACCGAGCGGGTGCTGGGGTGGAGTCAAGAGAAGGGGACCACGATCATTCGAGAACACGAACATGAGCGTTTCATCTCCGAGGGCGAGGGGGAGGCCTGCAAAGGTATGATGATAATAGGCAGGTATGTGCGGCGTGAATGCAACGAGGCGGGCCAGGACAAAGTTGTCGGCACCCGCAGGAGGAATCTGGGGAATCTTGCGTGACAGGCCACGGCGAGCGCGCCTCTGCGATCGGGCGTATAAAACGCAGAGCAGAGACGGCCCTGGCACGTCCTTTTCGACCACGACCAGATGCGTCACATCGGGTCCGATGGACAACGTCGCACAGTACGGCCCTGCTAATGCGCTCCCCGTGTACCCGTCCCCCCCCTCGCCCGACGGCCACAACCCGGGCCCGAACCCGTCCTGGCTCGCGCACCCCAAGCAGCACTCGCCCACCGACCAGGTCTTCTCCACCCCCGCCTCCGACCCGTACGCCTCCCCGACGCCCTACACCCCCGACAATGCCTACCCCCCCTACCCCCCCTCCCCGTCGGTCCGCAACGAGCACGACATGCACGCCGCCCTCCCCATCCCGCCCAGCATCGGCCCCGCGCGCATCACGCGTCGACAGGCACGTGCCCCCCTCCACCTCGGCATAAGGCGCGACACCGCGGCCCACCACGAGTCGGATGAGGTGTGCCCCGTCCTGTCTCCTCTCCCCGTGCTTGACTAGTTGCCAGCCCGCCTACTTCATGTCGCCCGCCAGCGCCCTCTCCCGTCCACAGACCCCCGTCAGCGCCACAGACTCGGCCCGCTTCCACCCCCCCCACGACCGCGCCGCCACCTACCCCATCCCCTCCACCCCCATGCCCCTCCCCTCGCCCCGCTACCTCCCCACCCCCGTCTCCGGCTCGCCCTTCTCCCTCTATCCCACCCACTCCCGATCGGCCTCCTCCTACTCCACCTCCGACCCGCGCTCCGCCTCCCCTGCACTCAGCGCCGCGTCCGCCCTCACGTCCATCTCCGCTTCCTCCGCCGCACCCAACTCCCAGACCTTTGCCGCATATCCCCTCCCCTCTCCCCCCGTCGGCCCGGTGGTCCCCCGCGCGAAGCAGCGCAAGCAGCGTCTCTTTAATGTCGACCGCAAGGCCATCTGCGTGTACCATCAGGAGAATCCCAACGCCCGCCAAGAGGACATCGCTGCCCGTTATGGCGTGGAGCGCAGCACAATCAGCAAAATCCTCAAACACAAGACAAAATGGATGAACGTCCCCGAAGAAGAGGACATGCGTGTCGCCAAGCATCGGTAAGCCCATCCCTTGCCGTCCCACCCTCCGTTAAAGCTTGGGCACCAGCCCTTCGAAATTCCCCGAGGTCGAGGAGGAGCTCGTCAGCTGGCTCGTCCAAATGAAGCAGCAGAATACCCTTCTTACCGACGCCCTCATCCGCAATAAAGCAAAGGAGACCGCCCGGAACCTCCAAATTCCCGACGAGAGGTTCAAGGCCAGCTCTGGTTGGGTCGAAAACTTCAAGCATCGCCATAACATCCGCAAGGGCGTCTGGCTCGGGGCTCACAAGTCTCTTCGCACAACGCGCGGCATTGGCGCCACCCATCTCCGCAAAGCGAGCAACGAAAGCGTCCTTTCTCCTCTCAACCCTGCCTTCGAGTCCAGGTCCGAAGCCCTTGCACGACGGGACTCGACCACCGCAGATGATGATGACATGGAGTCGGAAGACGATCAGAATCTCGATCCTTCCCAAAGTAACCATGCAGGACCGTCCCAGCCACAGGTGGAGCCATCCGCCCCCCACAATCCACTTCCGCCCATATGGACCATGCAGCAAGAGCCCTTGTCCACGAACGGGACCCCGATCTCATCTCATCCGTCGCAGCACAACGTGCTTTCTCAGCCGCCGTTCCCGACTCAGGAAGACCGGCACCACGATCCCGCCATCGCTGACGTCCATCAGAGCTCGCTCCAGCTTTCAGCCCAGCAGCATATCCAGCAACAGGACGTCCCCTTGTCCACGCACGGAGATACTGCCGCGGCATATACCGATTCTGTTGTCGTATACCAACCGCCACCGCCGATCACCGGTGGAAACACGATTCCCGACATTGCGGAGGCGGAGGATGCTATCAACAAAGTCATCCTGTTCGTCGATTCACAGTCGCGCCCACTCTTGAATCCCGACGAAAGAGATTGGCTTACGCAAATCAAGTACGCGCTCTTCCAGGCTGCGAGCGGTGTTCCCTTCGTGAGGGAACGGAGATGAAGTGGAGCATGATGCACTGGCCGACGGAAAAAACTTGATGAACTCTTCAAAAAGCATCTCGCGCTATGCAATGTCGATTTCCAGCACGCCTCCATCCTCTTACCACCATATGTCACGTCTCACTGGTAAACATTTGATCTTCATACATTCACGCATGCACTACAATCCCCAATTCCCTGCAACTTAAACGCATTGCACTGCTACCCTTTTCCCCCCTGTTTTACAGTACCACGAGGCACAATTCATTTTTTCTTCTCCGCACTCTGTTTTTCATGCCATCAATTCATTCATCACACTCTGCCATGACATCGCATCATTTTCTCTTGTGCACTCCGCTAACCGTTCTCGCGTAGGCTGCTGCGTTGCGGTCGGAGCAGCTCGCGTTAATGTCGTCGCTTGATATTCTCGTCGACACAAGTATGATATGTTTGTTTATTTCGAGCCCTCTTGCACCCCAACACAGACATAAATGCTGTTGAATAATGCTATCTTGTCGGGCTGCAGCCGCGCCCCATCGACGAGGCAAACAAGAGTCATTGTCGAGAGAATTGAGAATGGATTCACATCATCGAGCTGTTTTAGCGACGTGAGCACCATGCAGGACGGTGCCTCCGTCTCTTGGCAGAGTAGAGCAAGCAACCGAGCGTCAACGCTTCTCATTCCTCACAGACTTTTCCGATTCCCTAGAGATCGTCGTGAGTGAATGCGATCAATAGAGATGGACGGGCGCACGATGCGGGGACAGCATGTTTCATGATCGTTAGCTTTCCGCTAGACGCTGCAGATACCACCTGCTTCTCTATTGATTTGGTGACCTTGGCTTTGAGCGCCTGGGACGTGGTGAGATCGACACGTCGTGGTTTCAAAGCGCGTAGGCGCGATATACCTTGCGCACGCCAGCTTCTTTGATCAACGCCGGTTTTTTGGGTGGTTCGTGTCGTCGCCCCTTCTTCGGAGCCGCTGCAGCCTTGGCTGCATGCCTCACCTTTGAGGACGACGGTTTAGCCTTTAGACCCTTGACGCTGCCTTGAGCCATGCGCGTATACCCCACCACCAAACCAGCACCCACCCTCAAATCGGCGTCACGCAATGTCACGGACCATCACAGAGCGTCACGCTGCTACGGATTTCGATGTTATCTAGGCTGAAGTCCAAGACTGTGGTACTGTAGCGCCTCCACTGGCTGTATTGATGGGGGGTTAGTCGTCGCAGCAGCACGTCTTCTCACAAATTCTCAGTGCACCAAAGAGTCCGCTAACTTGGCACCGTCCAGGTTTCGTATTCTGGGTCCTTGGTAGTACCAGAAGTTCGCCACCCTCAGTGACCCACCATCGCCCACGACCACGTCTAGCCTAAGCGATGTGCAACTGTGGTAAATGAGCGCATGCATCATGAAACCCAGCTTCAGCAGTCGCTCGGCGAGTGACAGTCGGCGTTACATTCACCGACTTCACGATCTCGAGAACTACAGCATTATTCTTGTTCGTTCAACTTCATAGATGTGGGTATCATACAAGGACTAATATGCGTGAATTGCGCTGGTGAAAATATTGTATAGTAGTGAGGTGCCGATTTGAGGGTGGGTGCTGGTTTGGGGGTAAGGCATAGTATAGTACATACGGTACACACGGGCTGACTAGCTTCGGAAGTTTCCGGCAGAGACGCGGACATCGACTTGCCTCTCTGACCCCCGCTCTCTCGCTCCTCGATGCTTTCTAGCTCTCTCCTCTTGCGCGGTCAGCGCGCATTGGCCGCACAACAGCGCAAGGTACCGTGCTCCGTCGTTGGCTTCCCCCTTCGCGCGTGCTGTGTGTTTTGCTCACGAATCGTGGATCCGTCGACAGCGCGCGTTCCACGACCTGGTCACGCTTCCTGGCCGGAAAGCAGTCGTCTCGTCCGGCGTGCCAGGATACAGCGCTGTCAGTGGCCACGTCGTCACCGTCTTTGGATGTACCGGCTTCCTCGGCAGATACCTTGTCTCCAAACTGGGTGCGTGCGCGCGCGCTGGCGCTATTTCGACCCAGCCTTGTTGAATGCTCCCGAACTGACTTGTCGCCCCTCCACCAACGTGGAATACACAGCCCGCCAGGGTACTCAGGTCATCGTTCCGTACCGTGAGGAAGACCAAAAGAGACACCTCAAGCCAATGGGCGATCTCGGCCAGATCGTCCCCATGGTAATGCATCCTTTCCGCGTAGAAGGGGAGGCGTAACATCCGTCTGATTGATTTCATCTCCAATACATATTTAGGAATGGGACATACGAAATGAGGAACAAATAGCTGAATGTTTGAGGCATTCCGACACCGTCTACAATCTTGTCGGCCGAGATTATGAGACCAAGTAACGTGTCCTTTCCTTTTTTTTCTCAACCCTGTCCCTTGAGACGTATATGCACCTTTTTTTGTTCTGACTTTTTTTTAAAAATTCTTTCGGCAGAAACTTCAAGTATGCTGACGTTCACGTCAACGGTGCTGAGCGGATCGCAAAGGTCGCTGCGGAGCTCGGAGTCGGGCGCTTCGTTCATGTGTCCCACTTGAATGCTTCCTCGGACTCCACCTCCGCCTTTTACCGCACCAAGCATGAAGGCGAAGAGCGGGTCAGGAACGTCTTTCCCAGCGCGACAATCGTTCGGCCGGCAGCAATGTATGGGTATGAAGACAGACTGCTGAACAACATGGCCAGTAAGCTTTCAGGATGCGCGCCTTTCGGCGCGTTGCGCCGCACTGACGTTATCGTTGTCAAGTTTGGCCCATCTGGTGGAAGCTCAACTTTGGGGAGGCAAAAATAAGGCCTGTACACGTAAGTGGTTTTTCTTCCATACATTGGCTCCAGATATGACGAGCCTCGTGTCATTTGTAGGTCATAGATGTGGCGCAGGCGCTAGCCAACTTGATAAATATTTCACAACCGCCTGGCACGGTTTCCCTCCCTGGACCAAGGACGTTATCATTGGAGTATTTGCTCGACCTAGTGTCGTCGGTGACATATACCTCGCCTTCTCGGGCGCCAGTGATTCCCAAGCCCATCGCGCTCGCGGTCGCCAGGGCAGCACAGTCCGTCTGGTGGCCGCTCATCTGCCCGGATGAGGTGGAGAGGCGGTACTTGGATGACGTGGCCACTGCGGGCGACTGGGAGACGGTCGGGGTGGTTCCGGATAACATCGAGACTCACGCGATCACATATCTTCGAAGGTATCGGTCAGCGTACGTATGTGCAGTGCGAAACGTGGCATTGTCGGGCTGATCAGTGCTATGACACACGCAGAGACAACTTCCAATGCCCAGTAGTTTTCCCGTCGAGGCCAAGCTAAAGCATTCATCTCCGATGCACGGCAACGTGTAGATCATGTCACCGTAGGGATTCCTGGAGCGTGACATGATAGAGAATTCGTGAATAAAGTTTGACTAAGGCGAATAGTTACTTAGAAGGCGTTGCCAGGAGGAGCAAGGTTCGATGAGAAACAGTTCACATGGTGCGAGAAGAACGGCGGGACAAGGTCGCTCAAATACCGCGCGCAGCTCTTCATGAAACGACGAGGTGAGTTTATAATAGCAATGATCAGGTAACACATGCGGACGACAATTTGCCAAGTGAGAGTGGCCAATGGGCATGATGAGTCTATCGCGGGAAAGTGCGGAGTGGGAGAGTACTAGACGGAGAGAAATAAACATATGACTAGGGAACATGCTGACAAACGAACACGGAGCAACCACAAGCGACGGACGAGTCATTATTTTGTGTTAGAAGCCGGGAGGCACCACGGTTTTTTGCGCAGGCTGTGGCGACCCAGGGGATTGGAACGAAGAGCCGGGTGAGAGCATCTGACGGGAGAAGACAGGACTAAGCGGGCCGGAGACAACCGGATAGAGAAAAAATACCTGCTGGGCGCCCTGCTGTTGGGCGAGCATTTCCTGCTCCTGCTGCACGATTTTCGCCTCGTCCTCGAGGGAAAGGGCAAGCGGGAGGCCGATGAGGAGGGCAGAGGTGGTGACTATCCAGACGACGTTACCGACGACCCTGCCTGTCTTCCTGATGAAGGAGGTTGTTTTAAACAAGGACGAAGAGAGGGACTGTCTGGTCGAGGGTGGGACGATGTCGACGAGGGCGGCGAGACGGTCGTACACGGTCTCGTCTGGGGAGGAAGCATCGGAGGCGACGGAGGAAAGGGAGTCTGTGGAGTTGGTGCGGGAGGGGGCGGAGGAGGAGTACGGTGAGGCGTGTTCCTCGACAATCTCGACCTTGACCATCGTTGGAGAGAAACAAGTTTGGGGTGTGGCTGTGCCGTTGCGGCGTCGGGAAAGTGCGGTGCCGAGCAGACGCGCCCGCGACAGACATCGAAACTCCGATTCGGTAAGTTGAACTTCCTGGAATGGAAAATGGCAAGATAAGTACTTGGCCAAGTCCTTCAGCTGCCCCCCTGGACTGTGGGCTCAGTCGTTTATTATAAGAGCACCTGCCCGAGCCCCGTTATTTTCCACCTTAATATTTTCCGCCTCTCTCTCCCTTATCATGCAGCACGGCGACCCTCCACACTCCTTCTCCCAGCCAGGTCTGCGCCCCCCCCTCGCGCCTCGTTTCCAGCTCACACCACCCCAGGTCTCGTCCTCCCCACCCAACTCGTCCAGAACCAGATCCACGAGCTTGCAAAGACCCTCCCCCCGCCCCGCAAACAGAACACTGCCTGTGATGCCTGCAGGTCTGTGTGCCCTCTCTCTCTCCCCTTTCGTCTCACCCGCCCCAGATCCCGCAAGGTCAAGTGCAACCGCATCCCTGGCCAGGAAAAGGTACGTCTTTGTCCCTCCATTCTCCATCTCACCACTCATCCCCCCTTTTCATTTCCACAGTGCCAGGTCCGCCTAGCCGCTCCCCTCTCCTCATCTCCCTCTCATCGCCCCGTAGCATTGCCTATCGAAAAACTACCCTTGCACGTGGGTGCCAGTTCGCGCCCCGCCCTGATTTCCCTCGCTCATATCTCCTACCCAGACATTATGTCCAACAGGCAACGACGGAAAAGAAACGCAACGCGGCCACTCGCAGGCCCAGAGGCATCTCTACTAGTTCTAGGTACGTGTTCCGCCTCGCTCCTCCCTCGATCTTGGCTGCGGATGTACTTTTCGTACCCGTGCTAACGTGGATCTCTGTGCTCGGTAGCTCATCTCCTGTATCTTCTGGGTAGGCTTCTCGATGCGCATCGTCTTATCCCTTCAAGCCTGAACAAGCTCCGCAACAGTCACTCTCCCACAGGCGAAAATGGCACTCCTCCGTGGTACAAGTCGACCTTTGTCGCTCCCTGGAATTCCAAGTACGGTGGCTACCCCAATGTCAACTTGCATTCCAGTACCCCCAACCTGCTCTTCAATCTATTCGCCCCGCCCGAGTCCGGGCCAAGGTACAATCGATCGCGCATTCATGGATCTCTATTCATTCCACCCGCAGCGAGTCCATCTTCGCATTCGGTCCTTTCAAGTCGCGGTCTCCGGCATACTCCACCTGGGGTGAGATGGCATCCAAACTCGAAGATGAAACCTTCAGGATCGAGTACGTCCCTCCTCCACCTATTATGTAAACGTACGAAATTATCGCGATAGTACGTCATCTTCGTTACCTTGCTTTTTCAGGGCTTGGCTGACGCGCCCTTTAGTTTGTCACGATTTTTTTTCCCTCTTTCATTTACCTTATCAGTCGGTGTTGGTATTGACAACGGGGCTCTAGATTTGCACTGGACCTCGTCGAAGTTTATTTTCAGATCGTCCATACGCGGCTCCCCCTCCTTAACCCCCCCCAGTTCCGCGCTAGGCTGAACCTACAGGCGACCGGCCACCGTCCAATCATAAGCAGTAAGCAAGAGGAACCTCTCCACCCTGCACTTATCGCCACGGTGATTGCATGGGGCGCAAAATTCTCGGAACATCCTCTTCTTGTCGCTGACCGCCAAAGAAACGGCGGTCGGAGTCTTCTTGCGAGAACTCTTGTCGACCGGTGTCGTGAAACTGCCGAGGCAACCAAGGTTCACCGTATCCCACACAAGGATCATGTCGTGATTGCGCTCTTGATCGAAACGATGCAATGTCGTAAGTGCCATTACTACTGCCCGCTCCCTGTAACCCATTGGTTGCCTCTTCTTTTGCCAGAAAATCCCGAAATCGAAAATGGTAAAGTGTCTCTCTCGCTCTCGTATGTCATCTCTTGACTGGTTATGGGCGTCCCAGGATTCCATGGATTCTGGCTTAGTTGTAGCATCCGAAATCTCCTAGGCCTTCAAGTTGGTTATCACCCATCGCGCTGTCTGCAGCAAACTCAATCAACTTCTAGATTAATCATAAATCAGTCATGGGTGACATCAAGGACCCCGAGACGCGGGGCACCATGATCTTTGCTTGGTGGATGGCTTGTCTAGCGGACGCATTTTCCGCATTTTATTACCGTCGCAAACCAATGCTGTGAGTGATGACCTTCCTCTTTTGTTTCCCCGTACCGTTAGCCACCGCTGAACCATAATGCGTAGTGATGACGACGACTATGATATCGACTTCTACACGACGGCCCCGGAGGATATTGACCCTGAGAAACCCTCGCCTCGCGATCAACTCGAAGTGAGTCCGAATATGTTCCCTCAGTCATGCTCACTCATCATTCCTCAGTTTCTGGTTGGTTACTCCTCCTGTTGATGATAAAATGTTTCCTGAGGACCCAGCAGGGATATTATACCGCAGCGCATGCTCTAGCCCGAATATCTCGCCAAATGGCACGTCTCCTCTGGCGGCCGACAACGGACCTAGAGGGAATACCCGTTGAAGCCGCACTTCTTTACTCATCTGAACTCTGCAAGTGGAGAGACTCCTATTTATCCAAAGTCGGTGTGCCCCCCAATCTCGCTGCTCACTGGGATTTCGTCTCCGCAGTATCTGCTTGTATGCGTCTGTTTGAGATTTTTACCTGCGCTTGCTAATGGGCTTCACAGGCGCAAGTGACGCGCAGTATCATGTTATGTGGATTGGATTATTCAATGCTATGGACGAGTTTGGCGTTCGTGACGACTCCTATTCGCCGAGCGGTATGAACCAGGTGGAGACCGTCAAGCGCAAAGTGTTTGATGAAGCTCTAAATGCCTCGCTACGAATTTCTGCACTGGCAGGGGTGCTGACCTCAAATGGTTACCTGGTATGTACGTGGGGAAATTCCCTTTTCTGTCTAGTTGATCTGTCTATCAGAAATTGGACCCCGCTGTCATGCATGTCAGTATCATCCAATCTGGCTTTTTTTTAGCTCGTCTCGGTCGCCCTGAAGTGCAGAACTGTATCGAGGCGCTTGAGCAATACAGCTACGCTTACGAGGAGACCAAAGAGCTTTCCCAACAGATACGGCGTGACTACGGACAAACATTGATAAAGGGACCTGCATTCCAAGAAATGAACAGCGCTGTTCCTCGTCGCACGCCTCCGACGGATACCCCTCAGGCCCACTCGTCAGCGAAGGGCAACGGCAATGGTATTCATGTACACCACGATTCTACGGTCAGCGCGGGTTCCTGCCTTTTTAATCCATCCTGACCGGACCCTTTTTCATGCAGTATTTGTCACCGTAACCTCCATGGCTCTATGTTATCGATACCATATTCCCGACTTCCGAGGGTTTACCATGGCCCGTGTAAAATGTATGATATTATTATTAGGTCGCCGCGTCGCTCGCTGGATACCATTGACGACTCACATTCTGCGGATACGTTGTGACTTGTGGGTTGTTTCGTCTTCAAGATTAGCACATTGCTATTTTCTTCGGTTGCCGTCGGCTGTCCGGGTCTTTCTTCATGTTCGCATTATTGCTAGGATCCCCTCTCGTTCCATCGGAATCCAGATATCCGCACTGAATTTTACTTTGTACCCTATCGTCCCTTTTCCCCTTTCCACTTTTCTATCTACAGCCGGACGCTTTTAACAACCTTGGATATACCCGACTGCTCGCCGCTGTATCTTGAGAGATCCCCGATACCGCCCTTGTAAACAGCCTTTTGAGATGCTACTTTTTTCCTTGCTTGTTCATACTTTTGTCGCTTTTTTACGCGAGGGTTTCGGACGGCCTTGGAACGATGAGGTGTGAGACCCTTGTTTTTCAGAATTGCGCGTGTGACAGAGCGTGGTCCCGAGGCACTCTCCGGCTCTAGTTCGGGCCTGGGTGCACTAGGTAAATCCTTGTCCGCGCTGATGGCGAGATACACGAAAACGCACCGTACTGTCGCGGCCTCATACTCTTCCTTTTTCCGTGACTTTTTTGTCGCAGTGGCTTGCTTCACAAGGTCATAATATCCAACTGCACCATTCGCCTCTTCCCCTGCATCTTCGTCATCCATCATGCCTCGTTTTCTCTTGTGCTTCTTTTCCTCACCAACTTCTGGGTCGGCACCATCGACTTCGCCCCCTCCCACGCCCGATCGTCCCATTTCTTTCTTTCTCTCCCTCTCCTTCTCTAGCCTGGTATCCCGCTCCTTTTTCCGCTCTCTGTATGGAATATCATCGTCCCCGCCAAGAGCGTTCGCGCGCGCGTTCGTCCGGCGCGATGAAGATGACTCGATGCGAGACACATAGAAACGGAGCGACTTTTTCCGTGCTTGTTTGTCGGACAGATCGTGCGCCTGAAGTGCACCCACTTCGCCATATGGGTCCATGGCCGCGGCTGCGGCCGTGTCGACGGCGGGCACCACTTTGTTTTTCCGCGACGCGCGGGTGTGCTCGAACTCGGGTTCTAGGAGGTCGAACGCGGGAGCCAGCGCGCCGCGACCGGAGCCGTGGACGGCCGCGGAGGTCCTGGGTTTCCTCTTTGAACGTTCCTTCTCGGGTTTCTTGGAGTTGGAGGAAGGGGATGCGGAGAGGCCAGACGGCGGCGGACTTGACTCTGGTCGTAAACCCGGGGGCGACAACGCGGCTGCGTCTTCGAGGAGGCCGGCAAGTTCGCCTGTTTCGAGGCCCTTTCTCTTGATGAGCGACCAGAGGTCGCCGTCTTCCGCGTCTTCGTCCGTCAAGCCGTCTTCTTCCTCTTCTCCGTCGTCGACATCGTCGCTCGAGGTGTCTTGCCCGACGCCAAGGCTCTCGAGTGTATTGATACCTTCTTTCAGGGTGAGAAGGCGGTTCAAGATGGGATGTCGACGGAGAAGTTCGGGGCGGGCTGCATATTTCTCCGTGGCGCGCAGATGGAGGTAAAAAGCAAGCGTCGTGGCGTACGTGAGCAGAGCCTCTACTCGAAACGGGGCGTGAACATGCCAAACGTCAGCCATCGGTGAGATGTGAGGCACGCACGGTAGTACATGTGTTGAAGACCGAGCTCGAGAACGTCGGATTCGGGGTCCTTCAGGCTAGAAATGTTGAGGGGATGGTGCGAGCGTGAGGGCAGAAAGGGGACCTACGCCTCGACCCTGGCTTTTGCCTCGACAAGGCTGTGAGCAGTGTCGTCCCAGTCTCTGGCGAGTGCGAGTGTCTCGGGGGATTCCTTTTCGAGAGCGCGAAGGGTAGACTGTTTGTCTTTGGGAGCATTTGCTGGAGGTGGGGTCGGCAGCTCCTCCTGTTCCCTAGATGTCCACGCTTAGCAGCTGATATGCGACAAGCTAACGAGCGCACGTTTCCTCGGGCGGCACAGCATCGCCTTCCACGACATCTTCGAGTCCGAAGTCCTCGTCACAGAAGGCCTCCTGCGCCTTGGCTTGCAACCTAAGTGCCTCCTGCTCCTCGAGCTCGTTGGCTTCCTCGTCCTCCGAATCAAGCAACGCAGCATTGGAGGAGTAGTATGCGCTCTTGCCACGTCCCCACGTTTCCTCCTCTTCAGAGTCGGACGTGCTCTCTGACGGAGATGATTTTCTGGTGTCGCGTGCGGTTTTAGGAGACGTGGACGTGGTGGGCTTGGAATAAGCATCGGAGTCGACTGAAATGGCATCGCTGCCTTGCTCGTCGTCTTCCACCAAGTCTGGATCCTCGTCCTCGTCGCCGTCACCGTCATCGTCCGAGCTAGAGGAGACACCCCGCAAGGCAAACACCTCTTCCTCCTCGTCTCCGTCCTCGTCCGCGCCGCCACCTTCATCGAGGAGAATCCTGTCCCTCGACGTATGAACTGCCCACACACATCAAAAACGGCGTCCGTGTTCAGATGAAAGAGCGCCTCGGAACGGCGAAACACGCGCGACGCACACTGATCCTCCTCGTCCAACTCGATGTCTGCAAGCGTTTCCCATCGCCCGAGCCTGCTCTCGCTTCTGTCCACCGGACGGGGCTTTGAACGGGACTTGGCCCTTTGAGAGGGGCGGCGTCGAGGCATGATCAAAGAGCAAACGTCCGGTTACGTAATATCATCCGACCACTTGAACGGATGGCGACCGACGGCGAGCAGGGACGGGGAGCAGCAGAGATGTTGGCGGGCGATGGTGCTGCGCTCGAGCAGGACGAGGATGAGGATGCGCGTGTGTCGACCTCATCATCGGACTCGGACTCGGACTCGGACTCGGACTCGGACTCGAGCTCGTCCGCAGACTCTGACACAGAAGACGAGGTCACGCCGGAATACCTCCAGGCGCTACTCGACATCGCGAGACGAAATGCGTGCGAAGAGGCCCAGAGGGTGCGGATGCTGCAAGAAGAGAAAGAGATGGATGCGTTTGGAGAAAAAGACGTGATCAAACTTGGCGACGGCGAGGAGGACGAAAAGTACGTGCGGGGGTGCCGTTGGGATCGATGTGGGCATCTGACCTGCGACGTGTCCTAGTCTGCTGCCGCCTCTCAATCCTGGCGTGCTCCCCCCGCCGTATTTTGAGTTTGGAGAGGCTCGCCACCAGGCCCCGACTTCGGTGCGAGATCCAGACGTTGTGCATGCAGAGGTTGCGTCCTCTTCTGCGTCCGTGCCAGCCCCTCCCGAAGACCCAACTGCAGACTGGAAACAGCTCACGAGAAAGCAGCGAAAGGCGGTGCGACACTCCTCCTATCCCACTGGCACTCGTGCTCAACCCTTGGCGTAGCTGAAGAATAGAACCGCCGGGCCGAGCTGGTTCGACCTCCCGGCGCCGGCGGAGGCGGACTTGCCCCGCCTGTATCGTGAAGTTGAAGCACTCCGTCTACGCAATCAGCTAGACCCCAAGCGATTCTACCGGAAGGACGACGGGGAAGGCAAAGGCATAAAAGGCCTGCCGAAACACTTTGCGGTTCGTGTTCGAGCATCTCGTTCGCCCGCCCGCTCGACCTGACTTCCTTTTCTGTCAGATTGGGACGATCCTCCCGACTACCACGCATTTCGGTACCGCAAGCACCGACAATCTTCCACGTGCACATCGGAAACGGACTCTGGTGGACGAGCTCGTCGACGACGCAGAAGCGCGGAGATACGCGAAAAAGAAGTTTGATGAGTTGCAGAGTATCAGAGGCGCACGGGGGAAGCAGACGCTTCATAAAAGGAACGAGCTCCGCAGGCCAAAGTGGTAGTGCGGTGCACTCGATTTGGCTGGTCGACCTCCTCCGCCTGCCTCTTGGGTATGGGTAATGGCGACGTCTTGCCGGTGCAGCATCCGATAGCTCCTGTAAGGCAGACCTTTCGATCTCCACTCAGAAGTGTGACACCAGACCTCGAGTCATCTCAGGCGAGCGCGTTTAACGGACGGTTCTCTGAGGTAATCCCGATCAGTGTACTCGCCGGTATGTAGTTCTGCCCCTTACCGCTTTCCCGATCACACTCACCTGAAGGCGCCGCTGCGAACGGATCGACCACGCGCTGAGGCAAGGCGCGTGTGAGGATTGCGAGCTGGATCCCCGCGGCCCAACGTACAAGCATGATTCTCTCAATGCTCATCCACCAGTTTTGTCTTTGGTAACCTACCGTTGCTTGACCGTTGCCTTCGCATGATCCTTCTAGAACCACCTCCCAGCGTATCTTGCATGACCATCGTACTTCTACAAGAAACTGCAACCATGAACACACCGTTCCCTTCACCCTTTGGTATACACATAATTGAGTCATCGATGGCGCGGACAAGGTCCTAGTATCACCACTCGCAACGTTCACCCACACTGCCTGTAAAGACTTGTGGACGCCGCGCATTTCAGTACGGCTATATTTTCCAGTATATAAAAACGCTGTTGTCAACAATCAAGCGACCTAAAGCTTGAATTTTACCGAGTGGATGCTCTGAGTTCGCCAGGTTCTTGGCCAGCTGAGTCATCATGGCGATCCATTGTCGTAGTGGCGTGCACCCCCCCTACAGAAAGGGCTACATGGCTGTCCGATCGAATCGGTTTACCGCTCAAACTTGGGAGCGTGCAGACACCTCGAGGTTCGAGATAAGAACGAGTGGTACCTGGGACAGGGTCCCACCTTTGGATTTCAGGTCCTCGACTGCTCAATTCTGGGGTTTAATGCAGCCGCATGAGGCGCTGCCATAAACCGGGCAAGGACAAGGTTTTGGGACCCGAGGATCGGTCTCGGTTGGCATTTGCAGGAGTCATACACGTTTCCGGAGTGATTCGGGGTGCTACATCGGTAGCGCAATTCATCATGTGTTTTGCACATTGGGACGAACGCAGCAACGGCAGTGCATGTGCAATTCATCGGAGATCTGGACCAACATGAACCGAGGATTTGGACATGAAAAGAGAAAAAAATAAAGGAAGAAGCACAGCACTCTACCAACGCCATCAAATCGAAGCAAGGCTTCAACCCAACCGAGAATCGCAGTGTGCGCAGGTCGTGCCTACACGGCTATCATGCTTCTTTGCGTAAGTAAACATATGGTGTTATCGACGGGAATAAGTGTATCGTGCAGCCCACGAGGGATGATTCACTCACATCAATGTGCTCGACGCGTGTATATGGAGTGAGAACGAGGGTTGGATTCTTTCGTCCTCGTTGTTCCATTGCTATTCATACCTTTGCCTCTACGTTCCCATCGAAATTTCCGACTCTATCCAACTACGAGACCGCAGATCATTGCATCGCGTTTCGATCCAGCGCCTCCAGAATCATATGTTCCTTCTCGAAATTCCTCACGGCATCCGAACAGGCGCCGTCGATACGCAAAATGGATTTTGAATTGCACGTTCGTCAACGTACCGTCCTTGTCCCTGAGAGAACGGCGAGAGGCTCTGTTGAAAAGCTGCACGAGGAAAGTTGCCCATTGGTAGGAAGAATGCTGCGGTGGAGTCGTTCGAGACCCCGTGATATGCTTGAAGCCTTCTAACAGCAGACCTGCGAATTCGATATCGATATCGACTTACCTCCCCGCAGTCGGCACGCAACCTCATACGCCTTCAAGGACGAGACGTCCAGCCTTCCCTTCCATAATACTCGGTGACTCATGCAACAACATGTTCTCAGAAAAATGTCACAGTTTAGGAAGCTTAGTGTTCTATGTTTTGTCTGAGAGACCAAGAACAAAGAGGACAGGCCTCGGAAGATCCAGGGCTGCGAGACGCGATCCAACACCGCCGTCGTCATTCTTGAGATAGGGTCCCAAAGACTACACAGCGTGGCACCCTGCTGTGTAGTGGCGGACTGCGTTCATGTGCTCTCCATGAGGAAAAACGAGTAAGAGAGAAGATTACATACGGCCGTGTCAATATCGTGTCTCCTTCCCAACGAAGGTTCGATTCGGTGCCACATGAGACACGGACACTTTCGTCGTGGAGCATCTGTGCCATTACAAGATAGTTTCTCCACTGGCCTGGATGACCATGAAGCTCAGTCACGACTCACGATTATCTACTATGGCTGAAATATGGCAGTCCTTAAAGATAAGATCCGAGCTTGTTGGAGAGTGTGTAGTTACATACGGTCAGCTGTTTCTTGCATGGTGTTTGAGTAGAAAATCGCGATTGAAACCGCTCTTCTGGTGACGAAAGAGCCTTTCAATTGGACACTGGGCGAACAGATATACGGTCACGTGGATCAGTGGACAGTAGTAGTGCCGAGCGTTGAGCAATTCACCCACCTAAAATGCTTGGCCAGGTATCTCACTGCGCAAGACGAGCGAATGGACAGCTCGTCGCACGGACTCTTCTGCGAAAAAACCATAGCCAGGCGGCCCAAGGCGGCTCGCAATCGTCAGGTCGAACCGCCTCTTTTGGTTTCAAGACAGTCCCAGAGGAGACGAAAGAATCTCTTGTCAAGGGTGTTTTCGATAACGTGGCGTCCAAGTACGACCTGATGAACGATGCATCGTCTCTGGGCGTACATAGGCTGTGGAAAGACGACTTTATCTCTGCTCTAAAACCTGGTCGAAAGGGTCCAATTCGTTGCATCGACGTCGCTGGAGGAACGGGCGATATTGCACTTCGCATTCTCGATCACGCACGAGAAGAGTATGCCGACAGAGAAACCACCGTTGAAATCGTTGATATCAATGCGCAAATGCTCGGCGAAGGTTTCAAGAGATTCAAAAAGACAATGTATCACAATAGTGAGCGTCTTTTGCGGATGCCCGGGAGACATTACTGATGGGTGTGAAGCACCACAGGTGTCATTCCATGAGGCCAACGCGCAGGAACTTCCACCATCTCAGTTCAAAGATGGCTCGTACGACCTGTACACGATCGCATTCGGTATCCGCAACTGCACGTCCATTCCCGCAGTCTTGAAAGAGGCACACAGAGTTCTTAAACCAGGTGGTACGTTTGCGTGCCTCGAATTTAGTAAAGTCAACCATCCCCTGTTGAGCGCGTGAGTGTCTCGCCACCTCGCTCTGACACTTCTCATGTTCCGCAGGCTGTATGACCAGTATTCGTTTTCGGTGATACCCCTGTTGGGGACCATTTTGGCTGGCGACAGAGACTCGTACCAATATTTGGTGGAGTCGATACGAAAGTTCCCTCGCCAACCAGAGTTTGCGGCGCTGGTGAGGGACGCAGGGTTTGCGACGGGCGGGGATCATGACGGCGGGGCTTGGACGGACTTGTGGGGGGGTATCGCATGTATACATACCGGCGTCAAGGTCTAGATTGCAATCCCAGCTGTTTCGGTGCGGGGCCAAAGCGAGCGTACGTGAGTTCAGCGCCACTACCGCACCTTTGCGGCAAGCCACCTCGGCATCCTGGACTGATCAGCCTTGCATTGCTTCCTCTCCGCACGACCACCACCATGGCCTCCTCATCCTCGCAAGCGAATGCTCCCCACCCAATGCCACCCGCGTCCGCAGATTTGGCGACCACTTGGGCCTTTCTCGAGGAGGGCGTGGACCACATCATGACGAAGCTTCAGACCGGCGTCTCGTACTCCAAGTACATGAGCCTCTACACCGTAGCGTACAACTACTGCACATCCTCGCGCATGCATGGTGCGCCCGATGGCGCCGTAGGCGCTGGAAACCGCAGTGAGTGATCCCCCACATTCCCCTCTCACCACCACGTTGGAAAGATGCATAATGATATGGCGACACTGACCACGTCAGCGCAGCTGGTGCCAATCTGATGGGCTCTGATTTATATAACAACCTCATTCGATACTTTGTCACACATCTCAAGGGTCTAAAGGAGGCAAGGGTTCTTCCCCTCTTTCTGATCGGACCTTGGCCTGACTGGGAGCTACAGCAATCGGACGCTCTGCAAGACGAGGTCCTCCTGCGGTATTATGCCGGCGAGTGGGATAGGTACACAACGGGAGCAAATTACATCAACCGACTGTTCACCTATCTCAATCGCCACTGGGTGAAGCGGGAACGGGACGAGGGTCGAAAAGGAGTCTACCCTGTGTACACAGTGCGTCTCCCAATCTCTCCTTTCTCGGCCTGTTCGTTACGGGCGCATGATTGATCCGACGAACGCCGCGCAGCTTGCACTCGTCCAGTGGAAGTCCAACTTTTTCCTTCATGTACAGAGCAAGCACGGTAAATTGGCGAATGCCATTCTCCGACTGATCGAGCGCCAACGAAACGGCGAGACCATCGATCAGGGTCTTGTCAAGAAAGTCGTCGACTCCTTCGTTTCACTTGGCCTGGACGAGACCGATATCAACAAAGCCTCGCTTGATGTTTATAAAGAGCACCTAGAGCTACCGTTCCTCGAGGCAACAGAAAAGTATTACCAACAGGAATCAGAAGCGTTCCTTGCGGAGAGCAGTGTCTCTGACTATCTGAAGAAGGCTGAAGAGCGTCTCAGGGAGGAGGAAGATCGGGTGGACCGATATCTCCACACTGAGACCCGAAAGCAGCTCGTTAGCAAATGCGAACATGTCCTCATTCGACAACACTCGGAGCTTATGTGGGAAAGCTTCCAAAGCTTGCTTGATTTTGATAAAGACGAGGACCTGCAACGAATGTATGCGTTACTATCTCGAATTCCGGAAGGGTTGGAACCACTGCGGAAGAAGTTTGAAGAACACGTGAAGAAGACCGGTCTGACGGCTGTGTCAAAGTTGGTTGGAGAAGGCTCGGAAGGTGCCGATGGGCTGGATCCCAAGGCATACGTCGACGCTTTACTCGAGGTGCATCGCAAGAACTCGGAGACGGTGACGCGCAGCTTCAAGGGGGAGGCAGGGTTTGTGGCTAGTCTCGACAAGGCCTGCAGGGAGTTTGTCAACCGCAACGCGGCGACGGGGACGTCGACGACGAAATCACCAGAGTTGCTTGCCAAGCATGCTGACATGCTACTGAGGAAGAACAACAAGATGGCTGAGGAAGAAGACCTTGAGGGCGCCCTCAACCGCGTCGTAAATCCCTTACGATCCTTGTCTTGGCCTCGCCTGTTGATGACGCGCTGCAGATGATTCTCTTCAAGTACATTGAAGACAAGGACGTTTTCCAGACGTTCTACACCACCAAGTTGTCGAAACGACTGATTCACGGCGTATCTGCGTCGGACGAGAGCGAGGCCAGCATGATATCCAAGCTGAAGGAGGCATGCGGGTTCGAATATACCAACAAGCTGCAGCGCATGTTCACTGGTACGCATCGCATATCTTTCCATGTGGTTTCCGAGGTCACATGGGTCGTACAGACATGAGTCTAAGCAAAGACTTGACTGACCAATTCAAGGAGCGGATGCAGCAGAATCACGACGACATGGACATCAACTTTAGCATCATGGTGCTCGGGACCAACTTTTGGCCCCTGAATGCGCCCAACAATGATTTTATCGTACCGCCTGAGATCCTGCCGACGTACGACCGGTTCTCCAAGTACTACCAGACGAAGCATTCGGGAAGGAAGCTGACGTGGCTGTGGAATTATTCCAAGAACGAGCTGCGGACGAACTATCTGAACCAGAAGTACATTCTGATGACGAGTTCGTACCAGATGGCGGTGTTGCTGCAGTACAACAACCACGATACGCTTTCGTTGGAGGAGCTTGTGACTGCCACGGCGATCAGCAAGGACATTCTGGTCCAGGTGTTGTCGCTCCTCGTCAAGGCCAAGATCCTCGTCAACGAGGAGACGGACCAGTACGACCTGAACCCTAGTATGGCAGTGACGCGATGGCGCTTGTTGCGGTGTGCTGACGAGCGCTTGCAGATTTCAAGTCGAAAAAGATCCGTGTCAACCTCAACCAGCCGATCAAGGCTGAAGTGAAGGCGGAGTCGTCTGAGGTGCTCAAGACGGTGGACGAGGATCGGAAATATGTGATCCAGGCGACCATCGTCCGGTATGTGGTGTGTTTCTGCGCGGGGTGTGTGTGACGACCACATGGCGGCCAGGATCATGAAGGCGCGCAAGACGATGAAGAACCAGCCGTTGATCCAGGAAGTGATCTCGCAGATCTCGCAGAGGTTTGCACCCAAGATCCCGGACATCAAGAAGGTGGGTCGGTTGTGTGCGAGTGCGCGGCCGAGGCTGATGTGGGCGCGGACAGGCGATCGACACGCTGCTCGAGAAGGAGTACATCGAGCGGGTGGAGGGGACGAGGGACACGTTTGCGTATGTGGCCTAGTGTCGTAGTGCAGTCGTAATATACCACGTCCTCGTCGCCCGCTTCCCACGCGTCCCGAGCCATGAACCTGCGCGATGCGCTCCTCCACCGACTGTCGACGCTCCCGGGCAGCCGCGAGTTCCACCTCCACGCGCTCGTATCCACGCCCAGGAAGCACTCGCACCTCTACCCGTTCGCCGCACCAAGGCCCAAGACGTTCCTCCAGCACATCCTCGTCCTTCTCTCCGAGCAGCCCACGCCCGACTCGCCCCGCATCCTCGTCTCCGCCATCGAGGCGTTCCTGTACCAGGTCCCCTCCACGTCCACTGCCGTGCTCTACATATCCAAGGTCGACTCCACCGGGCAGGCAAAGGCGCCGTCGCCGACGCCGGTGCTCGTGCGTGCCTTGGTGAGCTACTACGTCGACCCCGCCACCAGGCCGCTCCCGGCGAGCCACCTGTGGGTGCACCTGTTCGCCCGCGCCCAGAGCCAGTACCTGTTCCCCAACTCTGCCGACTTTTCTGGGAAGCGACCGCTGACGGACGTGAAGCTGTGCGCGTGGTGGAAGCGCCAGCTGAGTATCGTTGCCAGAGACGTGGCCGCACGTGTCGACGACGTCCGGCTGTTTTATCTCCTTCCGGGTCTCGGGGAACTCGAGGCGACCCATGCCCTGGACCGCGTGTACGCGGCCGCGTCCGAGACGTCGGTGCCGTGGTCGTATGGGCATCCGTACGCTCAGGGTGATGTCCCGCTGCCGTGCTGTCCGATCGAGCGTGGGGAGACGCCGCCGTCTGCGCCACCTCACATTGGACATGTGATCCCGTGGTTTGAGGACGATCCCAAGGCGCGATTCCTGGACGAGATCGCGTACACGACGGACGCGGAGGGGGTGCGGTCTCCGGAGCGGAAGCGGCCCCGTTCGAGCCGCACGAGTGCGCAGGGGACGGAAGAAGAGGGCGAGGAGAAGAGGGAGGGCGAGCAGACGACGCGGGCGCTCAGGAAGGTGACGGTGGACGAGTTCTGGGAGCGGATGTCGTTCCGCCAGGAATGCGTCGCGGGGGCGGTGACGGGCTTCTTCGTCATGGCCACGTCGCGGCCGCCGCCGCCAGGGAGCGAACGCTGGCCGGTGGGACCACTCCCGGGGCAGGTCTCTGGACAGATGATGAAGCGTGTGCTGGCTTCGCTCATGGCTGGACACGAATTTCCAACGGTCGAGCGGGCGGTGTGGTCGACACGGGTTCTGGAAGCGTCCATTCGAGGACTCTGTGACGGACTGGCGAGCGTGCAGGCAGGCCAGAGCGCAGCGGAATCGCAGGGGGGCACGCCGGAGCCTAATGGCGAGGGGGGGCCCCCTGAGACGCCTCCACCGCGCGAGAGGAGGGAGAGAGCGGTCTCGCCGAGCCGGTCCCTGGCGCCCGTGACGTCGGCTGGGACGTACGCGTCGCACGTCTACGGGTCGGTTGTGGTGCGCAACCCGGACGCGCCACGTAAGGACGTCGAGGAGGGCGGCGGTGCGGTCGTGACGGTGCTGGCGGTGCGACGGAAGAAGAGGGGGAGGGGGTGAGCGGCCATGGCCCCATTGGCGGACGCGCTCATGTCCGTGGTTACGTTGGATCTTGCCCAGTTAGGCGAGCGTGCAGGTCACCGGATGAGGTCATGGCGATAAGTGAGATGGGTGCGGCAGTGTACAGCGAGGGTGCTTGTCGGTAGACGAGTCGCATGGCACACCCGAGATGAGAGTCCGTGTTCTGGAAGAAGAAGGTCGATAAGAGGCGTCAGCGGATGGCCAGTGCGGGGCGATGAGGACGCCCGAGTGCGAGGGCTGATTGGGCCACGCTGGGGAGATGGGACAGAGACATGCGATGCGACGGGCTGTGTGCGCTATATTGCCCGTCGCCAGCTCCTCCTCCTCGTCCCCCTCCCCGCGCTCGGCTCCGTGTGCGAGCGCTGTTGTGTCTTGTGTTCGCTTGACATAAACACCAAGACGCGAGCTGTGTCTTGCGTCCGCTCGCCATGTCCGTGCCCCAGTCCCTGCCCTCGTTTGCCCAGGCGTTCTCCTCCTCCTCCCTCAGCGACATCGCCCACATCAGCAACGCGCTCCCCCCGATCCAGGCCCGCCCGAGCCACTCCCCGGGCGCCCCCCCCCCCCCAAAACCCCCCCCCCCCACCACCCTCCGCCCCCGGGGTGCCTCCGTCCTGGCGCTAGTAGGCCCCGCTCTCTCGCCCTCCCCGCTGTCGTCCCACACGCGTCTCTGGCAGCCACACCGCCGATGCGCCCCCCCTCGTCCGAATCAAGGAGGAGGACGGCGAGGATTCCCACCGTCCCCCCATGTCCCCGCACGACGACCCCCTGCGCGACGAGCCCGCGCCCGCCGCGCTGCCCTTGTCGAAAAAAAGGCGTGTGACCGTCGGCGCTATTCCCCACCCCGCCTCTGCCGAGCAGGACTCCGTCCCAGCATCCCCTGTCCTTGCCTCCTTCCCCGCCGCGGACGATCCCCCCGCCCGCGCCAAGCACCAGCAAAAGACGCTCGTCGACCCGCGCCGCGACGGTCTCGCCGCAGCCGTGTCGGCCACCGGCCCAGCGTCTCTCGGCGCGTCTCCACCCGGCGATCCGCTCGCAGCCTCAAAACGGGCTCGGATTCCCCGCGTCAGCCCCACCGCGATATCCGTCGCGAACCGTTGCGCTGGAAACCCGGTTGCATCTGGCAGCCAAGCGATGGCTACTTCAGCCCGGACGCCACCCCCCGTGAGCGTGTCGGGCCAGCAACCCACATCAGCCGAGCCGAGCTCCAAGCTCCAGCCCGTGCACTCCTTGCCGCCCCCGCCCATCAGCTTTGCACGTCGCCGTGCCGCCCAACCAGGCGGCCGCAAAAAGAAGCCTGCCGACATTGTGATCAGCCCCCGTGGTGCGGGCCCATCCGATCCCCTCGCGCCCGTCATCCAGAGCGCCCCACCCGTCGCAGATCCCGGCCGCTTTCCGATGGCCATTCCCCGTCTGCCGCTGGTGATGAACAGTGCGCAGTCCACCCGAAGGGTCGCTGGGAACGTGCCCCCGACGCCTACCCGGTTTGGTCTGCAGAGCGCTTCGGCGCCTTCGATCAGCTCGACCGCGCGGGCGGCGCACTCTCCCCCGAATCCATCTGTGCCGATCGCCAGCGCGCTGGTGCCGCCCACGCCACATGCGCTGCAGCATCCTGGCTACAGCGGGGACAAGTCTGCCTTTTTGGCGCCGTTCGAGGTGTTTTACGATGCGCTCAACGACTCGAAACAGCTCAAGGGCTGGCTGTCGGACCAGCTGCAAAAGTCGAACGCGCTGATGATGTCGCTCAGGCAGCAGCAGGAGCGGCTGGACGAGACGGTGGAGGATTTGGTGGAGAAGCGCACGCGTGCGATGCGGGAGGAGATGACGATGCTCCGCCAGCGCATGGAATCGCTCGAAGAAGCGCTTCTCGCTGTCCGCGCCGGGTCGTCCGTGGCGGGGCAGGACGGCGTCGGGTCTGGCTACGCGCAGGGTGCCAAGAACGGGATCACGCCCGCACCCGAGCCTGTGCACCCGTTTTCTGCCTCTGAGCAGCGCGCGATCGTCAAGGTGACGTCTTCCGAAGGGGAGCGGGAGCACCCGTCGTCCGTGTCGCCGCCCGCAGAGGTCACACGCTGGCCAGAGGGGCTGTACGCGCTGGGTGGGCACCACCGAAGCGCGTCGGGCTCGCAGGCGTCTGCAAAGGGCACGCCGCTAGTGCGGCCCCAGACGGTCGGGGAGCGGACGAGCGGGGGGCGACCGGCAGAGACGCGGGCCGCCTCACGGCTGTGGTCGTACGGGAACAGCACGCCGCCGGGGGTGGAGGGGACCGCGAGGGGAAGCGACAAGCCATGAAGACGGGCTGGTTTTAAGCGGCCTGATAGAGATCATCACCGTCCTCGGACGGTGCAGGACAGTTTGAGCTTTGCCACATACACATTACGTTTTTCTCGCACTGGCCTTGTCGCAAGTAGCAAAAATTTCCCCAGAGCCGCGGACTATGTATCTCTGATTTATCTTGCGTCGCTTGCTATCGTATCACGCAGGCAGGAAGCAGCCCTCTTTTTTTTTTTTTTTTTTTTTTCCCTTCCCTTGATTGGCGTCTTGTGTAGTGGGTGTAGGATAGCACTCGGGATTGGCTGCTGTCTTGTGGCGATCGGTGGCGATCCGCTCGAAGGTTCAGCGACGCGGTGGCGCTGCCCAGAGCTGTCTCTTTCCCGAACCAACATGTTCGCGCGACCCCGACTGGGCCTCTGCAGGACGTATGCGACCCGCCGTCCGGAAAAGCCGCCCGCGCGGTTCCCAGACCCGCTGCGCAACAGCCCCAGCGCGGTCGTCACCCCGCTCGAGGGCCTGTCCTTTATCCGCAGACCCCCCCCATCTGCACCCACGCCGTTTTCGACCACACTCGATCCTGCCTCGCCCCTCCTGCGGCCGGCGACGCATGCGGGCGGCCCCCTTCCGCCGCTGCTGCGGCCGTCCGAGTACAGGCCGGCGCCAGAGCGCCTGTCGAAAGAGGACGTGGAGAAGCTACGGACGCTCAGACGGACCCATCCGGACGTGTACGGCTGCCGCACGCTCGCAAAGATGTTCAAGTGCACGCCGGGCTTTGTGTCGCAGGTGGCTGCGCTCGCACGGCCCCTGCGCAAGGCGAGTGCACGGAGGCGGGAGGAGGAGGCGGCATCGGTCAGGGCAGGGTGGGGGGAGCGAAAGGCGACGGCGAGGGCGGTGAGGGCGAAACGCCGCGAGCATTGGTAGTCGGAGCAGATGTGTGTCGTGCGGGGCGGGTCGGATGTGTAGCCAAAACGAGGGTGTCCCTGCGTGGCCATCTCGGCCGCACCAGCCAAATCGAACGCGATGCCGCCGAGTCTGCCCTCTCGCTTTTTACCCCGCGCCTCGTCCCCTCGCCCATGCTCCTCGCCCCCGCGTTCCGCCCCGCCATCCGCCCCCTCGCGCGCGCCTTCACCGCCATGTCCGCCGCCCGGTTCCCCCCCCACCTCGCCGCCACGGACCACCGCCAGCGCTGTCTCGAGCAGCTCCGCTCCAAGTCGCTCTCGCTCGAAAAGTACATCTACCTCAACGGCCTCAAGGGCCGCGACGCCAACCTGTTCTATGACATCGTCCTCGGAAACATGCCCGTGCGCACCCTCCCCGCCGCCCCCGCCCAGCTGACCCTCCCCGCAGGAAGTGGTGCCCATCCTCTACACGCCCACCGTGAGCGCGGGTGCTGCTCGTGTGACGTGCTGCTGACGCGCCAGCAGGTCGGCGAAGCGTGCGTCAACTATTCCCACATTTGGCGTAGACCCGAGGGGCTCTACGTCTCCATCCACGACAAGGGCCACATCCGCGACGTCCTGGCCGCGTGGCCCAGCGTCCACGACGCCCGCATCGCGGTCGTCACCGACGGTGCGTCCGTGTCCTTTTCCTCCGGTCCTGTCTCTCACTCTCGCCAAGGCTCCCGCATCCTCGGTCTCGGCGATCTCGGTGCAAACGGCCTGCCCATCAGCATCGGAAAACTGTATGCCCTCCTCGCCTCCCGTGCGGCCGGCGCAGCTCACCCTCGTCTGCCTCCCAGGGACCTCTACATCGCCGCCGCGGGCATCAAACCGTCCTCGACCGTGCGTCCCCGCCCGTTTGGCTGCGCTGACATGTCCCCGCTGAACGTCGTCGCCCCAGCTCCCCATCTGTCTCGATCTTGGCACCAATACCCAGCGCTACCTCGAGGACCCGCTCTACATTGGCGTCCGTCGTCTCAGGCCGTCCGTCGAAGAGGCAAGTAGGGCGGGCCGTGGCTGATTTCCGTCCTGACAGACCCTAGATGGACGAGTTCATGGACGAGTTCATGCAGGCCGTCAAGGACGTCTTCCCGAACCTGATCGTCCAATTCGAGGACTTTTCGACCGACAACGCGTTTAGGTACCTCGACAGATACCGTCATCAGTATCGCGTGTTCAACGACGACGTGCGTTTCCTTTTCTTTCCTAGTCTCTTGGGGCCTCCCTCTTCATCTTGACACACAGATCCAAGGCACCGGGTCCGTCATCTTGTCCGGCTTCATCAACGCCGCCCGTCTCTCTTCCGCCGCCTCGGGCAGAGACGTGTCAGACCACAGGATCCTCTTCTTTGGCGCAGGTTCGGCCGGCATCGGTGTCGCCAAACAGCTCCTCTCGTTTTTCACCGCCCAAGGCCTCACGCCCGAAGAGGCAAGGTCTCGGATTTACGTGAGCACGCGATCGTCTCGAGCGTCCAACCTTGATCCATGCTCAGCCGGTGATCATGCCAGACCGTCGACTCCAAGGGGCTGATCACAGCCGATCGCAAGGGCCTTCAGGAACACAAGCACTGTACGCCGTCTCTTTTTGGGTCGCGTTGCGCGTCACGCACTCATGCCATCGGTCCAGTCTTTGCCCGCACAGACTATGACGGCCCACAGCTCAAGAACTTGGTCGACATCATCCACCACGTCAAGCCTACCGCCCTGCTGGGTCTGAGCACGTTGAAGGTGCGTGCCGCGCAATCTGTTGCCCTCGCCGCGCCCTCACACGCGCCAAGAACGCGTTCACGGAAGAGGTCATCAAAGCCATGGCCGCTCTCAACGCGCGCCCCATCATCTTCCCGCTTTCCAACCCCGTCCACCTCAGCGAGGTCGACTATCCGGATGCCATCGCGTGGTACGCCACATTGCGTTCGCGGTGTCCCGTGCTCAGTCGACCGCTTCTCTTTCCTTTCCAGGACGAACGGCAAGGTCATCTACGCGTCCGGGAGCCCGTACCAACTCGTGACGCACGACGGGGTGTCCTACGAACCTGGACAGGGCAACAACATGTACATCTTCCCAGGCATCGGGCTTGGTTCCATCCTCTCCAAGACGCGCCACGTCTCGGACGGCATGGTCGAAAAGGCCGCCGTCGCGCTCGCCTCGTCCTTGGACGCGGACGAACAGGCCGCGGGGCTCGTGTACCCGCGTCTCGTTCGCATCCGGCAGCTCAGCGCGAGGATCGCGTTGGCCGTCATTCGGCAAGCGCAAGCAGAGGTGAGCGACGAGGGTGGTGTACTGTACGCGTAGCATCTCACGCTTTTGTTTCAGGGGTTGGATACGAACCGTTATCTCCGCACGCTTCCCGACGAGGCCCTGCTCGAGCTCATTCACGACAAAATGTGGGAGCCGCCAACGGCACAGGCGCACCATTTCTAGATACCAACGGCTCCGGAGAGCGCGCGCGTGTGCTATCATCTTTGGGCACGAGGTGATGGAATCCACCCTTCAAGAACATCGATAGACTTTTAGATTCGTTCTCTCATTTGTGTAGTATACTCGAAAGGGGGTTGTCGAACATGCACTATGTACACACTTGCCGTCTCTTTATGTATCGATTCCTGCATCTAGCAGAGTAGGCCACCCATCGTCGTCGTGCCCGCCCTGATCCCGCGTCCACACGGCGATGCCGAACCTGTGGTTAACGCCCTTGAGGGCAGAAATGCACGCGACACCGCCGCAGCCGCCCGTCTGGGGCATGGGCACGAGATAAAAGACTTCCTTGACCCGGGAGTGAAGCAATGCCATGGTGCACATCAGGCAAGGCTCGTGCGTG